>CAKOES020000242.1:0-33522 GCA_933207985.1 Pelobates cultripes
GACCAAGATAATTGACCAATGGGGAGCATAGAGAGTCAATACCTACAACTATTAATTGACTGGAAGGTTTGTTTAATGATTTATGAATCTTGGAGAATGTAAAAAAAAACAAAAAACGAGTTACAGAATATTTTAAAAATAAAAACTTTTAAAGATCTTCATCCATAATTTTAGTCTAAAATGCCTCCTCCAAGATATCATGAATCTTTTTATGAACTTTAGAGGTTGGGTTGCAGGACACGTTTCTAAAGTTCTACACCAGGTAGTTGTCTCATTAGTTCTTTGATATAATCCCTTTTGTTCTGTACCACAAGAATACTGGTCTCTGCTATTTATCTGCTGGTTTCACGACAATTTCATCAGTGTTATGTAAAGAAGAAATTGCTAGAAATTCAGCTTTACTTATGTTAGGGAGTGTCTTGTGGCCAGAAACAGAACACAAGAAAATATTTGCATCTTTTTGCACTAAACCTATATATGTCTCCAAAGCATGTTCATTTAACAAAAGTGTTTTTATGATCACATATGGGTGTATTTGCAAATTTACTAAAGTGTCTTTTACATTTGAAACTCTGAAAACAACCTTTGTAGGTCCACATCAATATCCATATACATCTGAAGTAGGGCAGAAAAATCCTTTTGTAAATACATTTCAGCTTAATTTAAAGCTTTGTCAGACACATTTATTAGTGTTATTCTTCCTTTTCTTAACATGTGGTCATATTGTCTTGTGGTTTGTTGTTATTGTCCCTTCTCTTTGGTTTATGTCTGCCCCTTCTTGTCTTTTTCGTAGTTGTGTTTTATTTTGTGGAGGAGCTCCTTCTAGAAAAAAGAGACTATGCTGTCAAATTTCGACTAAGAATATGTGCTTTGGGGTTGTTTCCCTTTCTGGTATATTAGTTTATCTTTGTCTTCATCTCTTTGGTGTCTGTGCCACCATTAAACATTACCAATTTGATAATCTTATTGATCTCTTTGGAATTTGGCAAGTTTCCTCACTTCTGTCTAAACATGAATTGTATCTGTATTACTATATATTTTACCTTGAATTATATTTCTATCTCTATTTTAACCAGTTTTGAAAGTTCATTTTCTAGTTTTTCAACCTCATTTTTATTTTTGGAGATATTCTGTCTTAAATAAATTCCAAATTCAGAATTACCCAATCATATAAGCACTTATTGAAAATGCTCTCCAGTTGGTGGCAATACTTCTCATCATTCTGAAATAGGGTGAGTACTGACCTCATCTTCATACCTCTAGGAATTATTTGTACCTCTAGGAATTCTTTTGTAACAGCCTATCACAGCAGTCCTATGGCATTCTTGACAGCTGATAAGTATACTGATAAAATATATATAAAAAAGTCACACTGCTTTACTGTACTTTCCTAAAACACACCACAATTTTGAGTAAGCATAAGAAAATAAATGTAAGATCTGAACTTTTCAAAACGCATCAATGAATATCAAAAAATAAGGGATGCATTAATGTTTAAGGGACTCTTCTTTTGAATCAATGGTATAATGCTATTTCTCCCCTGCCCCCATAAGATGTATGATGTAGTCTTTCAGGATTCAAAGAGGTAGAATGTTAAAATGAAAATGAAAGCATCGTCCTGTGCTTTTAGCATGGTAATGAACTTAGTAGAGCAATTTTAAAGCCTTTGATAAGTTTATTTATGTATGTATTTTACCAAGAAAAGCATTGTGTTTTTTTTTCTTATGTTCAAGTATGTTAAGAAAACATCTGTCCTCATTAAAACAGTTACCTAGCATTCAACACCCGAACAAATAATGTCTGCTGCTTCACACCTTAGATTTATGTGAATCATTTGAATATCTTACAAGATATATAATTTTGTGCTGTCTTGAGTCATGGTGATTGATATGTGCAGTCAGCTGAATACATATGCTAGAAAACTGGAAAAATTTATGTTACAACCTTGAATTAACTAGTTATTTTATGAAAACAAGTGGTTCAGTGTCCAATGTGTGAACAAGTGATGTATCATTCCATATTAGATTTAACTGCTGTATGACAAGCTGCATTTCACTGAAAAAAACAAAACAAAAGAAATAATTTATGTGTTTTAAATTAGGTCACACACAGGGCCAGCCTTACGCATCTAAACTTAAGATTTCCCAATGTCCACCTTCTCGTCATTATTAATTTTTCTCGTTTACATGGTTATTTACTCAAGTTCAACTGGCTAGATAACAAATGGGGCAAATTAGTCTGGTTCCACTCATACTGCAAAATCTGGACATGGGTCACACTATTTAATGATGTCAGGATTTTGCAAAGTATGCTCTAAATGGGTCTGAACTCAGTCTGAATTTCAGCCAGACCAAAAGCTGCAGGATGGCTTAAATTCAGACCCTGGATTGTTAAAATACATGCCAGTGAGGGCAGGGAGGTGGGTAGTGATCTCTTCACCCCTCATTATTTAATTTAAAGCACCTACCTGATGCTCAAGGGTAGGGGCATGGGGAAATATGTTCCAGCTCTGGTCAGTCGCCACACGGTTAACACTATTACCGCCAAGGTTTTTTTTTTTTTTAACTATTTGTCTGCAGGCTGCTAGTGCTGCAAGTGGGCAAATAGTACTTTAATTTATCATTCACTTCCAAAGAAACAAGTTAATGAAAATTTGTGAATACGCATTCTGCTGGTTGCATTTGGTCGCTGTTGAGTTTAAAATCGGTGCTTTGTACATATCTTAAATCCTATACTGTGTATACGGTCCAGGTGTGATAATTACTGATTTTAAGATAGACATCAAATGCTTTGGAACAAATGACACACAGGGTCAGTCACTAAACACTGGATTTTGTTTGGATGAACATCACTGAATTCTGGTCGGAATGGATATTCTCATATTTACTAAAGCCATATCTGGTTAGATCGAGGCCAACCCGATTAAAACCTTCCCGACCTCGTATGTCCGACAAAAAAATGTTGTTGTTGTTAACAACCTCGGATGTACCTGGTATGTTCGATAGTAAATCCCCACTTACCTGATCGCTGGCGATACCCTGCCGGCGATCGCGATCCTAGGGTCTGCCTGGGAGCTCAGGCAGACCCCCTCTGCCTGATCCGGCCCTCCCATGCCATGTGATCGCGGGGTCCTCGCGATCACATGGCCGGAATAGCCGGCTGCAAAAAACAGATTTTTTTTTTAAAGTTATTAAAAAGTTTAAAAAGTCAATAAAAGTAATTAGATCATATATATATATATATATATATATATATATATATATGATCTAAGTACTTTTATATACACATACACGTATATAAATCATTATTAAAAGTGTGTTTTATTATTAATCTATATAAATATATATATATATATATATAATTTTAATTATATATATATATATATATATATATATATATATATATATATATATATAATATGGTTGTTAAAGAAGCTAAAGAGCTGTCAGACAGTCCCCCAGGGGGCTAAAAAGTAATAAAAAAACAAAAATAAATAAATATATTTTACATTATATATTATATATATCATAAAATAATTAAAGAATTTTATATTTTATACATAAATAATGCATATATTATGATTTCATTATAAGTGTACTTTGAGATATATACACATATAACTCAAAATAGACTTATAATGAAATCATATATATGCATTTTATACAGGGAGTGCAGAATTATTAGGCAAGTTGTATTTTTGAGGATTAATTTTATTATTGAACAACAACCATGTTCTCAATGAACCCAAAAAACTCATTAATATCAAAGCTGAATATTTTTGGAAGTAGTTTTAGTTTGTTTTTAGTTATAGCTATGTTAGGGGGATATCTGTGTGTGCAGGTGACTATTACTGTGCATAATTATTAGGCAACTTAACAAAAAACAAATATATACCCATTTCAATTATTTATTATTACCAGTGAAACCAATATAACATCTCAACATTCACAAATATACATTTCTGACATTCAAAAACAAAACAAAAGCAAATCAGTGACCAATATAGCCACCTTTCTTTGCAAGGACACTCAAAAACCTGCCATCCATGGATTCTGTCAGTGTTTTGATCTGTTCACCATCAACATTGCGTGCAGCAGCAACCACAGCCTCCCAGACACTGTTCAGAGAGGTGTACTGTTTTCCCTCCTTGTAAATCTCACATTTGATGATGGACCACAGGGTCTCAATGGGGTTCAGATCAGGTGAACAAGGAGGCCATGTCATTAGATTTTCTTCTTTTATACCCTTTCTTGCCAGCCACGCTGTGGAGTACTTGGACGCGTGTGATGGAGCATTGTCCTGCATGAAAATCAAGTTTTTCTTGAAGGATGCAGACTTCTTCCTGTACCACTGCTTGAAGAAGGTGTCTTCCAGGAACTGACAGTAGGACTGGGAGTTGAGCTTGACTCCATCCTCAACCCGAAAAGGCCCCACAAGCTCATCTTTGATGATACCAGCCCAAACCAGTACTCCACCTCCACCTTGTATATATACACATACACACACACACACACACACACATATTATATACACACGTATTACCCCATTTTGAACACCCTGGGTTGTCTACATTTGAAAATGGTATGCCGTGATTGGGTTATTTCACATTCCTGGGCTACCATATGGTCTTAAAAGGCAACACAGACCCAGCAAACCAATCTGGCAAACTGAATTGGGCAAGCCCTATATTGACCCTGTAACTTTCCAAAACACCAATAAAACCTTTACATGGGGGATATTGCTATACTTGGCTCAACACAAATCTGAGTGTTTAAAACAGTAAAACTAATCACAACGATGAACTCACCAGTAAAAGTGCAGTTTTTGTGTAAAAAAATGCAAAAAACAAAGATGAACGCTAACTTTGGTAAGCGTTTGTGGCTAAGTGGCTACTACAAAAGAATGGACATACCCCATTTTGAATACCCTGGATTGTCTACTTTTTCAAATGGTATGTCATGGTGGGGTTAATATTCATTTCTGAGCTGCCATACCATCTCAAAGGCAACATAGCCAATCTGGCAAATAGCAATTTACAAAACCAGAAAATGGCAAATCTTATGTTTGACCCTGTAACTTTTCAAATCACCATAAAACCTGTACTTGAGGGTTACTGTTGTACTCGTGAGACATTACTCTACACAAATATAAGTGTTTTAGAGCAGTAAAATATATTATACTGATAATATCATCTGTAAAATGTCAGTTTATGTGTGAAAATTGTTTTTAAAAAAATATTTTAATGCTTATTTTGGCCAGGGTTTTTGACTAGGTGGCTACTAAAAAAGACTGGACATACCCCATTTTAAATACTGTGGGTTGTCTACTTTTACAAATGGTATGCCATGATGGGGTTAATTTTCATTCCTGGGCTGTTATACGGTCTCGAAGACCCAGCAAACCGATCTGGCAAATTTCAATGTGAAAACATGGAAAAGCCCTACATTTGACCCCTGTAAATTTGCAAAAAACCATAAAACCTTTACATTGGGTACACTGTTGTACTCAGGAGATGTTGCTGAACACATATTGTGGTGTTCTTTGTCAGTAACACATAACCGGAACTGAGAATCAATGCCTGAACTACAATGTGAGAGAAAAATAACACAAAAAAATGACTGCCCAAAAGTTTGACAAAGACTGGTGGTAGAATTAGTGCATGCAAAATGTTAAAATACCACCATTTAATACCCTAGGGTGTCTACATTTAAAAAATATATGGTTTGATGGGGGTAATTTACATTGTCCGGCTTCAAAAATGTCCCAAATAGGACATGGGTGCATGATGACCAGCTGTGAAAACTGGAATGTGTACCCTCCAAAAAAGATCTTTTAGCCCCCAGAGAACCCGACACACCTATACATGGGTGGTATCACTTTACTCCGGAGATGTTGCTGAACACATATTGGGGTGTACTTTGGCAGTAACCCTTAAAGTTCTCAGTACATGTATTCTTAAATTGCTATGTGTGTCAAATAAATCACCAATTATTATTATTATTTTTAAATTTGGCATTGATTGATGGTAAAATGGTTGCATGAAAAGAGCATGAAAAGAGTCAAAATACCCCAGGTTTAATACCCTGGGTTGTCTTTTAAAAAATATATACATTTGAAGGGTTTTTCAGGGATTCCTGACAGATATCAGTGTTACAAAGTAACTTGGGTTAATTTTGAAAAAAAAAAAATGGTTTGGAAATAACAAAGTGCTACTTGTACTTATAACCCTATAACTTTCCAAAAAAAGCTAAGAACGTGTTAACATTGGGCATTTCTAAACTCAGGACAAAATTTAGAAACAATTTAGCATGGATGTTTTTTGGTATCTGTAGATACATAACAGATTTTGGGGGTCAAAGTTAGAAAAAGTGTGTTCTTTTACATTTTGTGACCATATTTTATAATTTTTTTATAGTAAATTATAGGATATGATACAACTAATTTTATCTTTCGAAAGACCATCTAATTGTGAGAAAAACTGTATATCATATGTGCTTGTACATTAAATGAGGAAGAGGAAAATTACAGCTAAACACAAACACCACAGAAATGTAAATTCAGCCCTGGTCCCAAACGGTAAGAAAATTGAAAAGCGGTCTGGTCACTAAGGGGTTAATCTGTAACAATTGGGTGGATGAAAAATGTTGTTCCCCACTACGAGCATTCATAAGTAAATATGAGAACCCCCTTGAGGAAGGCTGTGTGCAGAAATGTCGCGGTTTTGTAGTCACCAGCTCTGGGTTAGTATACCTTATGATACATTATTCTCTGGATTAATGTAGTGAGCACTTTTGTGCTTGGGTTTATGTGGTTATATATATACACGGAGTACTTTCTGCATGCTTGCACTACATCTTTTATGTGTTTTTGATACTCTGTTATATGAATAAAAACCTTTTTGTGCAATATCTTTTGGTGTGCTTTAGGTTTATTTATCTTATAAAACTTACAGATTTAAATTTCAACTCTAGCTCAAAAACAACAAAACATTAAAAATCTGAGTTCATTAAATTTTTTTCAGATATTTATTTTCAAACCAGAAAGCAGAAGAAAGAATTTTAACCTTACACCTAGATACTTCAAGCAAATGGAAGCAAATATATATTGGTATTTCCTACAAATGTAATTCTCACATATGAAGGCAAAATAATTACTTTGGGATAAGTAAATAAAGATCAGAAATTATCTTAGGTCCAAATATGGATTTAAAAGAGATACTCTGGGGGGACGTGGCCTGGCTGCTCGCGGTAATGGACGTGTAAGAAGCCAGCTTCGATGAGGGTAAAAGAGAAAACCGCAAGTACACCAGCATACCCTGCACGAAAAATCACAAAAATGACCTGGAAGATACCTACCACAATTCTGTCCCAGCGTATGAGTAATGTTTTACTATAAGTTGTTATTGTTTCTTTACAATAGAATAGGCAGAGAGTGATTGACTGTGTAAAGTGAAGGTGCTGGTTGAAAACAAAATAAAGTGAAAGAGGTGACCAAAACTGGGAAAAAGTGATAGACAATAAGTGACAAATGAAGTGAAGGAAAACAAAAGACAGAAAGATATATGTGGAAATGAATGATGTAGAGTGAAAGTGCTGAGTGTGATGAGAGTGTGAATGAGAACAGTCCCACAATAATATTATGAAATGGAAATAACATAAACATAAAAAGTATGCAAGATATTAAGATGCATATGACAAATAAACAAAAAGAACAAAAAACTAACAAAATAAATATAGACAAGGTAAATCAGCAAATATAACAAAACTACGATGAGTGCCACGTTAAGTAGTAAGCTATATAAGTAAATAAATAAGAACCATTCTTAGGTAAAATATAAATATGTAACCAAATGGGGCATAAAGGTTACTACTAACAATGCTTGTTACTCCATATTGCGAGGTTAAACCATATTAGCGAGACTAATGTTACTGTAAATATTATATAGACTCCAAATATACCATACCAATTAATACTAGAATACAAATTTTTATAATGCATCACTAAATAAAATAGATTAAATAATAAACCTCCAAGCTTTATGGAGTGTTATATAAGATAAATAGAAGGAATCAGAGAAGTTATATAGAAGAAAGATTACTAAATGGTGATGAAATAAAGAAGAATGGGTTAGCGGATGTCTGGAAATGGATTAAAGAATTATATTCGTTAAGTCCCTTGTGGTGAACTGTATCGAGAGTTCTGATCCAAAATGTCTCTCTCTGTAGAAGAAGTCTTGATCTTGGATAAAAGAGGAATGTGATCTATGGCTACATGAAAAAAATGTTTAGCAACGGGTTTCTCTGTTTTTCCATCTCTATATGCTGTCATTATTCCCGATCTATGACCTCAAATCCTGTCAGATCGGTTTTGCCCGAGTAGTATAGTCATTTTGGCAAAATGTCCTTTTTTCTGCATTTATTGCATGTTTGTTTTCTTGCAGGGCATATTGTATCTCTGCTATGCATGTTTCAACAATATCCACAGGTTGTTCCCATGCTTTTCAACTGCACTGATCTGTTGTGGCCCTCCCAGTGCCTGCAAGTCTTTTCTTGGCATCTCATATGCTCTTGCAATTCTGACAGCTTTTTCAAAGGCTAAATCCTCTTTCTGCTGTAACTTTTCCTGAACATTTTTACACTGGCTGCCCATTAGTATCCTGTCTTTTATCATATCTCTAGCATCATGAAAAGCACAGTCTTTAGCCAGTAGCTGTAATTGTGTGACTCATTCATCCACTGATTTACTGTCCCATGGTTCCTCTCATAGAATAGTTTTCTTTGCACTGTGGTGTGTTTGCATGGATTACAGTGTGCATCAAACTTTGCAAACAGTACCTCTGTCCAGTGGTGTACTAAGGGGTGGGTGAGGGGGGGGGTTGATCCACCCCTGGTGCCACCAGGTAGGCGGGTGCCACCAGGACTGGCCAGGCTTGGGGTTCTGTGAGCTGTGTGGCTGCGCATGGCGCCATAGCAGCAGGGGTGCCGGGCATCCGACACAGCTCACACACGCATGGGCTAAGAATACAGCAGGAGCAGGAGACCTGGCTGCACGGAGAGTTGGGGGCAGAGCTAGAATGACCATGGGGGCAGAGCCAAGCTGGATGCAGGGGTGGCGCCAAGCTGGATGCGGGGGCGGAGCTAAATGCAGCCTTTTACTGATAACACAGAGGGGGAAGCAGGAAGGAGTCCCTGCTTCTCCAACTACAGCACAGGAGGGACTGAATCCACTCCTCCTCCAGCTCAAACTTACAGTAAGTGAGAGAGTGTGTGTGCTGTATGTGACTGTCTTTGACTGTGTGTGTGTGTGACTGTCTGCCTGTGATTGTGTATGTGTGACTGTCTGCCTGTGTGACTGTCTGCCTCTGATTATGTATGTGTGACTGTCTGCCTGTGTGACTGTCTGCCTGTGATTGTGTTTGTGTATATCTGTGATTATGTGTATCACTGTGTATGTGTTTAGTAGATAGCTCCCTTATGTGGTGACTGTCTGTGACTGTGTGTGTGACTGTCTGCCTGTGTGTGTGTGTGTGACTGTCTGCCTGTGTGTGATTGTCTGCCTGTGATGGTGTGTGTGTGACTGCCTGTGATTGTGTGTGTGTGTGACTGTCTGCCTGTGATTGTGTGTGTGTGTATGTGTGACTGTCTCCCTGTGATTGTGTGTGTGTGACTCTCTGCCTGTGATTGTGTGTGTGTGTGTGACTGTCTGTGACTGTGTGTGTATGTGTGACTGTCTGCCTGTGATTGTGTGTGTGTGACTGTGTGTGACTGTCTGCCTGTGACTGCGTGTTTGACTGTCTGCCTGTAACTGTGTGTGAGTGACTGTGTGCATCTGACTGTGTCTGACGGTCTTCGCCCTGCAGTGAGACGGCAGCCAGGATATGGTGTCATCGTGGCCTCGGCGTCATTACAGGGCGTGCGAGGGACCTGTGCAGGAAGAGCACAGAGATCCCAGCAGCAACCACTGACCACCAGGGACTCCAGCTCTTCTAGAGCAAGGTAGGGAGGCTGGGTGGACCTCTTAATGATTAAATGTGTGTATGTGATTGTGTGTCTGTGATTGTATGTGAGTGGGTCTGTGATTGAGTTTGTGTATATCTGTGATTATGTGTGTGATTGTGTGTATCTCTTTGTATGTGTTTAGTCGATAGCTCCCTTATTTGGTGTCCTTAAATATTGCAATCCCACATAAGGATAACAAATAAGGGATTTATCTACTAAACAACTGAAAATAAGAAAAGGGAATTTTTTATTTTAACCGTTTAGCTGTTTAGTAGATAATTCCCTGAATTGGTGCCCATATGTGAGATTTCCATATTTGAAGATACCAAATGAGGGTGCTGCTTAGCAGATAGCTCCTTATTTGGTGTCCTTAAATATGGCAAGCCGACATAAGGATAGCAAATAGGGGGTTATCTGCTAAACAAAGATCAAAATTAAGAGGTGTCAGCCAGCCCACAACAGGAAATTTGGGTGGCTAATGTGAATTATATGCAAATGTGTTGTCAGATGCCAGCCTGCAGAGCACAGTGTATCTGCGTGTGTGTATATATATCTGCATGTGTGTATGTCTGTGTATGTGTAAATGTGCATACATCTCAAAATCTCGCCAACACTACACACAAATACACTCATGCATTTCATACAAACATCCAAACCTCACCATTATATATAACCATACCACTGTATACAAATACCACACAACACACAAATGCATGCTTGCATTCAAACGCTAACACTACAGACAAACACACCCCTACATTCACAAACACTGCTCAGTGCTAAATACATTGAAAAAAAATGTTTTTTACATTTAAAAGTTGAGGGGGGATTTCCAAAATAGAACCCGCCCCGGGTGCCAAATGCTCTTGGTACGCCCCTGCCTCAGTCTTTTTCTTGTCCTCTGCAGTTATGTGTCCACTTGCACACCATGTTTTGCATACATCACGACCTGTTTGACCCACACAGATTAGAAAGTATGATGCCTTTTGCTGGTCAGTCCAATGTGCTGCATCTGGTCCTGCATAAACCAGCGCTATCAGCTCCCTCCATTTTGCCCAATTCTTTGATACATTGCCAAATTCTAAATCCAGGGTGGAGTGTTTTTTTGTGCTGCAGCTGCTTACCATTGTTTTCTGTACCCCAATTCTGGTACCATGTGTTGAATTGACATAAGACACTGCAAGAGGATTCAGGAGCTTAACCAGGATCTCTTTATTCCGAGTCTTCACCTCACAACTGAACTATATCCTTTCACCTATATCCTGTTCCGGGTTACATGACAAGATTTAAAGTGAACCAACACATTAACTATTTAAGGTATGACAGTGCAGTTAGAGATGTCACAAACAAATTGATCACACTGTGGGTGTTTGTGACAAGAGGTTTTAGGGTATTTTCTACCAGTCCTGAGATCTGTTCTGTGAGAGTTCCCATTCCTGTAATCATGGGTCTTCCAGGATTACCTGCTTTGTGGATTTTGGGAAGCATATAGAAAGTGCTCATGCAGGGACTAGTTGGTATGAGTGATAGCAGTTCTAGATGTATTTATTTATTTATTTTTTACTCGTCTTCTCTCACAACGAAATGAATAAGGATACAATGATACTAAAGTATTGATATAGACATTTAAATAATATATAAGAAATAAGATCTATAGATTACATTTTAGTAATCACCTGGGGATGTAAATAATACAAAATATAATAGTATGGACAGTGTCAAGATTATGTAACATGATATAAACTGAGTTATGAAGAGACACGGTTAAATTAAAATGCTAATTTCTAATAAATAAGTCTGACAAAATAGTTTGTTAACTAGAATTAACTTCTGTATAGTATAAATGGAGGTAAAAGTGTTGTTTAATGGCACGTTATATTTGAAATCATTGAAGCTGATTTAATGATGCCACTGTGATGATTTGATTAGGATCACCTTATTACTGAATGCACATAGCTATATGGGTAGTTACATTTTAGAGAAGAAATAGATATAGAGCTATGATTAATCAGTTTGTAATACAATAGTTATTAAGGAAAAAGGATTAGATGATAAGATTTATGACAAATCATTAAGCTAATAATATAATTAAATTGACACATTCACTTTTAAAAAGAAAGGTTATACACCTTAGAATGAGGATTGAACAAAAACAATTGGAAGAAAAAGGGAGGGAAAAAGGGAAAAATTGAGAAGAATAAGGCATAAGGATAAAAAAGGAAATACTATCCGGATGCTAAGAATGAAAGTCACTAAGGGAATATCTGTTTTACACTACACTTGGAATTTGGTGTGGATACTGGTTTTGAAGATTTAGGAAAATACTATTAGGATGATAAGAATGAGACACTCTAAAGGAATGATTTGTTTTAAACAGGTTGCAAGTGTTTGTATCTCTCTATCTCTTTTACTCCAGTCTGTTTGTACCGCATATTTGCAGAGAAAGACTCGAATGATGTCAAAATTAGACATAGTTCAACATGCCAGAGTTAAAGGGAAAGGATACTCTAGGCATGACAGTATGCATGTGTACTGTATGTATTATGTTTTTGCTTTTTTTTGTGGAGGGGGGGGGGGGCGGAAGGGGGGAAGAATTGTAAATGTGTCAATTTTTATTTAAACCCCTAAGAGAGAGCATGAATATTAAGCCTATATAACAAATATCTAAATGATATGAATAGTTTCAATAACCCCTTCAATAGAGATTACAAATAACATCTGTGCTGTGGAAAAGGAATTTAACAATCAAACTTTCAATTAAAGCAAGTACAGCATTAGACATACTTTAACCCCTTAAGGACGGAGCCAAATGTACACGTTGTGAATGAAACAAAATGTAAACAAAACCTGGCATTTGCGCTACATGTCTGTCCAATAGTGATGTCCCGAACGGTTCGCTGAACGGTTCGCCACGAACGGTTCGCCACGGACTCATCATTGAGTAAACTTTGACCCTGTACCTCACAGTCAGCAGACACATTCCAGCCAATCAGCAGCAGACCCTCCCTCCCAGACCCTCCCACCTCCTGGACAGCATCCATTTTACATTCATTGTGAAGCTGCATTCTTAATGAGCTGTCCAGGAGGTGGGAGGGTGTGGGAGGGAGGGTCTGCTGCTGATTGGCTGGAATGTGTCTGCTGACTGTGAGGTACAGGGTCAAAGTTTACTCAATGATGAGTCCCTGGCGAACTGTTCGTGGCGAACCGTTCGCGAACCGTTCGGGACATCACTATTGTCCAACCGTAATTCACCTCTTTCATATTAAATGCACCCACCCTTATTATATATCATTTTTTCTTCAGGGGAAACAGGGCTTTCATTAAATATCAAATATTTAGCTATGAAACATAATTTAATATGAAAACAATGGGAGAAAATAAGATTTATTTTTTTAGTTCTACATGACGTTTTAACTGTCAATGTCATAATACTGTTTGCTTTTACTGCAATAAAATACACATATTTGTATTCAGCAAAGTCTCACATGTAAAACAGTACCCCCTATGTACAGATTTTATGGCGTTTTGGGAAGTTACAGGGTCAAATATAGCACGTTACATTTGAAATTGAAATTCGCCAGATTGGTTACGTTGCCTTTGGGACTTTATAGTAGCCCAGGAATTAAATTTACACCCATAATGGCATACCATTTGCAATAGTAGACAACCCAAGGTATTGCAAATGGGGTATGTCCAGTCTTTTTTAGTAGCCATTTGGTCACAAACACTGGCCAAAGTTAGCATTAGTATTTGTTTGTGTGTGAAAAATGCAAAAAACGCCAATTTTGGCCAGTGTTTGTGACTAAGTGGCTACTAAAAAAGACTGGACATACCCTGTTTGCAATACCTTGGGTTGTCTACTATTGCAAATGGTATGCCATCATAGGGGTAATTTTCATTCTTTGGCTACCATAGGGTCTCAAAGGCAACGTAACCAATCTGGCGAATTTTAATGTGAAAAAAATGAAACGCAAGCCTTATATTTGACGCTGTAACTTTTGAAAACACCATAAAACCTGTACATGAGGGGTACTGTTGTACTCGGGAGACTTCGCTGAACACAAATATTTGTGTTTCAAAACAGTAAAAAGTATCGCAGCAATAACATCGTCCATGTAAGTGCTGTTTGTGCGTGAAAAACATCACTTTTACTGGCGATATCATCGTTGTAATACATTTTACTGTTTTGAAACACTAATATTTGTGTTTAGCGAAGTCCCCTGAGTAGAACAGTACCCCCCATTTACATGTTTTTCGGTGTCTTGGAAAGTTATAGGGTTAAATATAGTGCTAGCAAATTAAATTCCCTTTACTTTCGGCATGGGTTGTCAGGCAGGTCCCGCTAATTGTAATTAATTAAGATACCCAATTATGTAAAAATATTACATAAATATATATGTAGAATTAATATATGTATATATATACGTATGTGAATATATATGTATATATATATTTCCTGGCCATATCCATGGCAGCACAACATTGGGTAGCTCCTCCCTATCCCCATTGGACAGGAATAATTATTAAGCTCTATAAGTACCACCTCCTACCCCTCCTTCCCCAGTCTTTTTTTCCTGTCCTATCCCTAGGACATGTCGGTCTTTTCAGACTATTAGAATTTCTTTATGGCTTACCTGAGGATTAGTTCCTCTGGCCCCTGGGGAGTTCACCCTCTCTCCCCTGGGAAGTCTCCAGTATACGACCCTGCGCAAAGGTGTCCCCCTGGAGAGAACCCCTTTAGTGACCGGGGGTTTTACCTTCCTATGATTCTTCCAATAATGTAGCAAGTGGAATAACATGGAATTATGGCTGGTTTCCGGACTTGGAATCTCCCCCCAGAATCAAGGTAATGGCTCCATGATTTGGTTCTTACCTGTAAGATTATTCTTCTGAAGATACAGTAGGTAATCGGTCTCCTTCTCTAAGAAAACTGTAATCTCTATGTGCTGGCGTTCCCCTGTGCCTGCACGGCGTTCGGGAATTCCTGTGCGCCTGCGCGGCGTTCGGGAGTTCCTGTGCGCCTGCGCGGCGTTCGGGAGTTCCTGTGCGCCTGCGCGGCGTTCGGGAGTCTCATGGGCGCCTGCGCGGCATTCGTGGGCTCCTGGACGCATGCGCGACGTTCGGTTGTTTCTAAGCGTTCGCGCGGCTTCGTTTGAATAAGCGCGCGAACGCGATTAAGGGGGATGGAGGAAGGTTTGGATACAGGAGCTGGAAGGGGACATAAGGAGTGGCAGAAGCCGTTCTTCCATTTTGGAGGACCTAAGAGATATGCGTCTAGCAATTGATTTTTCATCAGAAGCTGCAGTGGATCTGGTAAGGATTCTTGCTAGAAATATGTCCTTCTCGATTTCCTCTAGGCGAGCACTTTGGCTCAGATCTTGGGCAGCCGATGCTTCCTCCAAGAATAGTTTGTGTTCTTTGCCATTTCACGGGAGTATGTTATTTGGCAAGAATTTGGACGAATGCATTAAGAGGGCGGCTGAAGGGAATAAAGCCTTTCTACCTCAGGAGAGAAAGTATAAAGGATCCTTTCGTGCCCGGAAAGAGTACCATTCCTTTCGTGACAGTAGGTCCTACAAACCAGGCAGAGAATATTCCAGATTTCAACCTGGGAGAGGAGCCCCAGCTGGAAACAGAGGAGGCAAGTCACGCGGTTCATCTTCCTATAAAAACCAGAGGAATTTATGACTATATAATTCCCAAATCCAAAGGTGTCGGGGCTTGTCTTCTCCAATATCTACCGATATGGGGAGTATCCACAAGCGACGGTTGGGTACTGGATATTATTCGGAGAGGTTACTTGATAGAATTTCTCGAGCATCCTCCAAGCAGGTCCTTTCACCTCACAAAGTGGCCAGGGGACAAGGAAAAGTGCATGGCCTTACAAGACTTCATCCTTTCCTTGCAGAAGGAGAAAGTTATCACCAAAGTGCCAGCCGGCGAGAGAACTCAAGGGTTCTACTCCCACATCTTCTTAACGAAGAAATCCTCAGGGGGATGGAGACCCATTCTGGATCTACACAGGCTAAACAAGCATCTGCACATTCGCAGGTTCAAAATGGAATCCCTACAATCTATAATAAAAGTAGTGTCACCCAACCAATGGATGCTGTCCATAGATCTGTTAGATGCGTACTTTCACATACCCATCGCCCAAACTCATCAAAAGTTTCTGAGGTTTGCTGTGGAAGAAGGTCACTTCCAGTTCAGGGCCCTCCCCTTTGGACTGAGCACAGCTCCGAGGACATTTACAAAGGTCCTGATTGTTCTCATTGCAGAGCTCAGAAAACAGAACATTGTGATTTACCATTATTTGGACGACATCTTGATCTTAGGAAACAACGTAGATTCTCTGACATCCCATGCTATTACCAGCATTCAGTTTCTGCAAGCTCACGGCTGGAAGATCAACACCAAGAAGAGCCACCTCCACCCAACGCAATCTATGGTTTACTTAGGTGCTCACTTCGACACTCTAAAGGGCACTGTTCAACTTTCATCAGCAAGAATACGGAAACTCAAGATGTTATTGAGAAGAATGCTGATATCCAGGGTGGCCCCGGCAAAGGCCATAATGAGCCTCCTTGGTTCCATGTCTTCCACAATAGGACTGACCAGATGGGCACAGTGGAGAATGAGACCATTCCAAGCCAATTTCCTGAGACAGTTCTCCTCCGGGAACCTGCACCAACCCATCAAACTTTCCCTGAATGTACGCCATTCTCTAATCTGGTGGTTAAACAGGGAGCACCTATCAAAGGGTTTTCCACTAGGAGATATCGCGTGGATAACTGTGACAACGGATGCCAGCCAATGGGGATGGGGCGCTCATTGTCTCCACGACTTTGCGCAGGAAGAATGGAGTTTCAGGGCAAACAATGTTCATTCCAATTGCCTAGAGCTTCTGGCTGTCCTCAAAGCATTGAAACACTTCTCGAATCATCTCAAGGGGCAATGGGTGAAGATAAGGACGGACAACTCCACGGTGGTATCCTATGTCAATCACCAAGGGGGTACCAGGAGCTGCAAGATGATGGAAATCATGAATCACCTGATGTGGTGGGCTCAGAGAAACCTGGCGGGCCTTACTGCCATCCATCTACCAGGGAAACGGAATCAGCTGGCGGATTTTCTCAGCAGATCCAGGATAGATCCGGGGGAATGGTGCCTCTCAGACAGTGTATTCCGCTTGATTGTGGACAAATGGGGTCTCCCTCAAGTAGACCTTCTAGCCACTCGGGCCAACAGAAAAGTAAAGCTTTTCTTCACGAAAGAAGACGACCACCTAGCACTGGGGAGGGATGCTTTATCAAGCCCCTGGAGGTTCAGGATGGGCTATGCCTTTCCCCCATTTCCACTAATTCTCCCGCTCCTGAGGAAGATGAGAACAGAGCAGGTGTCTCTCATCCTGATTGCGCCTTATTGGCCTCGAAGACCCTGGTTTCCTCTGCTTCAAAGTCTTTTGGTGGAACCTCCTCTCCCACTCCCCAGAACTCCGGATCTTCTGTTCCAAGGTCCTGTGTTTCATCCAAATCCGGTCTCTCTCAATCTCATGGCTTGGAGACTGAAAGGAACCGGCTTTTGAGTAAAGGATTCTCCCAGGACGTTATAGGCACTATGCTGAAGGCACGTAAGCATTCCACTTCGGCCACTTATTATAGAGTGTGGGAAGTTTTCTCTGACTGGGCCCTTCACAGGAACATTAATATTCAAGATCCTTCCTCCTCTAATATTTTGGAGTTTCTGCAGTCTGGGCTTGCTAAAGGGCTGAGCTATAACACTCTCAAGGTGCACGTCTCAGCCTTGTCCGCTCTAACCAATCATCGATGGGCACTGGACGCGGATGTCATCAGGTTCATCAAAGGAGTCCTTCAGATAAAACCTCCTATTAAACCATTTGTTCCATCTTGGAATCTCCCTTTGGTCTTGAAGTTGGAACCTTTTGAACCGTTTGACACAGTTCCTCTTCATGCTCTCTCTATTAAGACTGCTCTACTGATTGCCCTAGCTTCCGGCAGGAGGGTTTCTGAGCTCCATGCTCTATCCATTAAGGAGCCTTTTACGGTCTTTCACAAAGACAGAGTTGTCCTCCGTACGGTTCCCGAATTTCGACCTAAAGTCACCTTCTCCTTTCACATCAACGAGGATATTGTTCTTCCATCTCTGAGGTCTGACTCGCAAGAAATGGAGAATTCTACTAACCTATCTTCTCTGGATCTAGTAAGATGTCTCCAGATATATATTGATAGGACTTCTGCTTGGCGTACTTCTCACAGTCTTTTCGTCCTTCATTGCGGCTGTAAAAAGGGCTCACAAGCTCCCAAATCTACCATTAGCAGGTGGATAGTAGCAGCTATTATTCTGGCTTATCAATCGGCTGGATATCCGGTCCCTGTGGGTCTTAAAGCCCATTCCACGAGGGCTCTCTCATCTTCCTGGGCAGCCGCTGCTAATGTTTCTCCTGAACTCATTTGTAAAGCAGCTACATGGTCTTCCTCTAACACTTTCATTAAGAGCTACCAAATTGATGTTAGAGCAGGTATATCTGATCAATTTGCTAAATCAGTTCTGTCTGTATCCGATGCCTGATTTCTATTTTTTCACTTGTTGTGGTGTTAATACACTTTGCATTCAAATTTTTGGAGTCTGTGTCTCTTTCCCTCCCTGGTTTATTGCTTGGGTATTACCCAATGTTGTGCTGCCATGGATATGGCCAGGAAAATGGAAAATTTATTCATACTTACCGTAATTTTCTTTTCCTGGTCATATGCCATGGCAGCACAAGGGTCCCACCCGGGGCTATTGCTGGAAAACATGACTGGGGAAGGAGGGGTAGGAGGTGGTACTTATACAGCTTAATAATTATTCCTGTCCAATGGGGATAGGGAGGAGCTACCCAATGTTGTGCTGCCATGGCATATGACCAGGAAAAGAAAATTACGGTAAGTATGAATAAATTTTCCATTATATATATATATATATAATTTTTAAAAAATATTTTAATTTATATATAGGTATATATATATAGTGATATATACGTATATATTCATGTATATAGATATATATATTATTTCGTTCTACGCATATTTTGATATATATATATATATTAATATCACAATACAGTTAGAACGAAATAACACACATCTATATATTTTTTAATTATTTTTTTATTTTTTATTTTTTAATTTTTTTAACGTATTAACATATTTAATTTTTTATTATATATAACAATAATTATATATATATTTAATCAGTATCATGTGTAATTTGATATTAATATATATATATATATATATAATTATATATATATATATATATATATTAATAGTAAAATACACCTATACAGTGTACGTGTGTATATATATGTGTATATATATATATATATATATATATATATATATATATATATATATATATCTAAGTATATATTATTTTTTTTTACACTTTTAACATTTATTTATTTTATTTTCAGCCAGCAGGGGGACCACCTGTCATTACAGGCAGTCCCCCTGCTGGCAATACAGAAGCCAGCTATCCCGGCCATGTGATTGTGAGGTCCTCGCAAGGACCTCACTCTCACATGGCCGGGGGGACCGGAGGAGGAAGATCTACCGCGGGAGGGATCCCTGGGTACGCCCTCCGTTCTTTCCCGGATAAGTAAGGAAAGACCAGAGGGCGTACTATTACGCCCGGTGACGTTTAGAGCCGCCTAAAATAGGGCGTAATAGTACGTCCTCCGATCTTAAGGGGTTAATTTAATTGGTATTGTATAGGCAACTAGAAAAGCTACAATTTCTGGGGCAATTGTGTGAAGTGTTCTTGCCTCCACCAGTAGTCTACAAGTAGGGATCGAGCGATTATTGGTTTTGCTGATATTCTGTATTTTCGGCAATATCGGTATCTGCCACTAAAGATGCCGATATTGATAGAGTGAGAAAAGCATTTCAACTTTTATTTATTTATATAGCACATTTAATTGCAACGTTGTTGCCCAAAGTGCTTCACAGTTACATTAAAACATACATTTATAAAAACATTAGCAGGTGTACAAAAGGCCCTGTCTATGACATCACTTGCTGCTCCAGCCTGGCACAGGTCAGAGTATTTTGGCGGTTGCCATCTTCAAACGGTTGTATTTTAAAAACTATAAATCCTACAGCGAAGAGCTTTATATTGTGAGAATCACAAGACCCAAACCTACATTTTGATGCATAGTATGTCTCTGAAGTATTACAAATAAAGGCACAGTCACAGTTTAGAAATTGCCCTTCAAGTTTGAGCTGGCTAGACTGGAGTTTTAATGAATGTCAATGGACGGCGTGAGTTGCAAACAAATGGTCATATTGTGAAAACTATCAGGACTATGGCATAGCCGTGGACATTTTAAGTGGCAGCAGGGATAGCTTAACATTTTGATATAAGATTTGTGTAGGTGGGCTTGCAAATGAGTGAGTGGTAGCAGTTTAGAAATCATGTCCTGATTTTTCAGCTTTTGCGAGCTCCCACTCTACTTTTGAATATTTTGCCATTCATTCCTATGGGATCAATTTTGCCACAAGAACAATGATATTCCGTGAACCATTCGGCAAAACGTTCCACAAAGTAATAGCAATCCAATCGGGAACAATCCGCACGTTTCGGTATATTACTGTCTATGTAGTGTAAAAACTGTGGGAGGAGTTAGGGTGGTAAATTTGACTATAGTAAGAATAAGAACTAGAAAAGCTAAAATTTCTGGGGAAATTGTGTGAAGTGTTCTTGCCTCCACCAGTAGTCTACAACTGGAGTGGGCGGAGTAACGGTTATTTATTTATATAGCACCTTTAATTGCAATGTTGTTGCCCAAAGTGCTTCACAGTTACATTAAAACATACATTTATAAAAACATTAGCAGGTGTACAAAAGGCCCTGTTTATGACATCACTTGCTGCTCCAGCCTAGCACAGGTCAGAGTATTTTGGCGGTTGCCATCTTCAAACGGTCGTATTTTAAAAACTATACATCCTACAGCGAAGAGCTTTATATTGCCATGGACCCTGCAGGTTTAGGACAGCAAATGGCCACCGATGAGGTGAGGTTTGAAGAGCAGGATCACTGTATGGACCAGATGGCCCAGGCACTTCAGGCACTTTTGCCGAGACCCGCTTATTTGGCCCCTGAGACACCGGTATCCATACCATCTCAACCTGTACCTCCCATTGCAGAGGCATATAACCTGACTAATGCGTCAGCACACCTGACTCCTCAATCTAGGTATGGAGGAGATGCTAAGACTTGTAGGGAGTTTCTCAAGTGGAATTCCACTTTGAGATGCATCCCCAATCCTTTCCAACCGACAGGTCAAAGGTAGGGTTCCTCATGCATCAGCTCACTGATAAAGCACTTGAGTGGGCTAATCCCATATGGGAAGCTAATGGTCCTCTGGTTCATGTTTTCCAAGGTTTCTATATAGCTTTTCGCAGGACCTTTGTCACTACCAATAGGGCTAAAAATGCCTAAATCATTGATAAGAATCAAACAGGGATCCAGGTCGGTTGCTGACTATGCTATCCAGTTTCGTACCTTGGCTTCTCAGGTAGACTGGATAAACAGCGGGCTTGTTACAGCATTTATGGAAGGTCTATCAGATGCTATATTGGATGAGGTAGCGGCCAGAGACCTACCTGTAGCCATATTGACTACCTCATCGATATAGACAATAGAATCTGTGATAGACAATAGACCAGGAAAAGAAATAGACGCTTTACTGTAGGTTGAAGTTCCTGAGATTTCCACGATACCTAAGGTAGAACCTATGCAATTAGGGGTTACCAAGCTCAATGATGCAGAAAAACTATATAGGAGGATGAAAGGGCTCTCTCTTTACTGTGGTAAAAAAGGCCACATGCGAAGAGAGTGTCCCGTTCGGCCAAAAAACAGGACTGTTTTAGCCCTGGTTGACTCCAGTGTGCCTGAGAACTTCATTGATTCCAACTTTGTAAAGTCATACAAGATACCCTTAAGGGAGAAGGAAACACCCTTGGCCGTTGAGGCCATAGATTGTAGACCATTATGTTCCCCAGTGATTACTCACAAGACGGAATCACTGCATATGTCTACAGGGTTGTTGCATGCCAAAATGATTCAGTTCCAGGTCATTTCTTCTCCTTTTTCTCAAATCATATTACGGTATCCTTGGTAACTTTTACACAATCCCACTCTTAACTGGGAGTCAAGTCATGTAGAATCATGGAGTACCAAATGTCATGAGTCTTGTATCACCAACGTTACTTTTTAAATGTTATTAACATACCAACAGCTCCTCCTTTTTCTACTGTTATACTTGCTCAGTACATGTCTTTAAGAGTGGTATTTGACAAAAAAAGAAGCTGAGAATTTACCACCCCATAGACCGTATGATTGTATGATTGATTTACTACCTGGTTCTAAATATCCCAATGGGAGAGTGTATCCTTTGTCTCCCCAACAGAACCTTGTAATGGAGGGGTAAATCAAGGAATCATTACAGAAAGGGTTTATCAGGAGATCCTCTTCTTTGGCCAGGGCAGGCTTCTTTTTTGTATCTAATAAGGAAGGTGATTTAAGACTGTTTATTGACTACGGGGGTCTTAATAATATCACAATCAAAAATGCCTATCCCATTTCATTGATAACGGAATTGTTTAAAAGACTTAAACAGGCTACAGTATTTACTAAGCTGGATCTCCGGGGTGCCTACAATCTGGAACGTATTAAAGAGGGTCATGAGTGGAAGACTGCCTTTAACACCAGGAGTGGTCACTATGAGTACACCGTGAGGCCCTTTGGTCTCTGTAATGCCCCAGCAGTGTTTCAGGATTTTATCAAAGATGTCTTAAGGGAGTACATACACATGTTTGTAATAGTGTACCTGGACACCATATTGATATATTCACCTGATCTGCGTACTCATCATATGCATATCAAGACTCTTCTTGTTACCAGTCTCTACTGTAAACTCAATAAATGTCTGTTTGACCAAGCTGAAGTTCAATTCCTAAGCTATCTAGTCTCTGCTAAAGGCTTTCTGCAGTTAAAGACTGGCCCTTACCCAGGGGTCAAGTCCTGGGGAAAAAAGTGTGGGAACTCACTCAAGATCCACCTCCCCTCCTAAAAAAATATATATACGCTAGTATGCATATCTATACCTGGGGGTGACAGTGTGTGGGGGCTGAAAGTGATTGGGGATGATGATATTGTATAGAGGGGGTATCAGTGTGTGTATGGGGATGATAGTGTGTGTGTGGGGGTGACAGTGTGTGTGTGTGTTTGGGAGGGTGAAAGGGTGTGTGGGGAGGTGACAGGCTGCGTGTATGGGGGGGTGACAGGGTGTGTGTAGAGAAGTGACAGGGTATGTGAGGGGGCTGTGACAGGGATTGTGGGAGGGACTGTGATGGTTTTGTGGGGAGACAGGGTGGGGATGGCTTTGACAAGGTGTGTGTAGGAAGTCTGTGAGAGGGTAGGGGGACTGTGAGAGGGTGGGGGGCTGTGAGAATGTAGATGGGCTGTGAAAAGGTAGAGGGAATGTGAGAAGGTAGGAGATGTGAGAAGGTAGATGGGCTGTGAAAAGGTAGAGGGAATGTGAGAAGGTAGGAGATGTGAGAAGGTAGGGGGCTGTGAGGTGGGTAGGGGGGTCTGTAAGTGGTTAGGGGGTCTGTATGGTGGTTAGGGGGACTATAAGTGGGTAGGGGGTTGTAAGGTGGGTAGGAGGGCTGTGAGTGGGTAGGGGGGCTGTGAGTAGGGAGGAGGATGTGAGTGGGGGAACTGTAAGGTAGGTAAGGGGGCTGTAAGGTGGGTAGGGGGCTGTGAGTGGATAGGGAGACTGTGAGTGGATAGGATGACTGTGAGTGGGTAGGGGGACTGTGAGTGTGCAGGGGGGCTGTGAGTGGGTAAGGGGGCTGTGAGTTGGAAGGGGTTCTGTAAGGTGGGTAGGGGAACTCACTGACAGACAGACACACTGACAGACACACACACACTCACAATTGACACACACACTCACAGACACACACACACACTGACAGCCAGACACATGCACATCACACACACACACATTTCCCCCCCAACACTCACAGATAATTTTTTTATTTTATTTAAATCCATCCAGCCTCCCTCCTTTTGGGAGAGCTGGGTGGATTTTTTACCTGGGGTACAGTGGGGCTGCTGGCTGGGCTGTGCGGGAAGACAGGCAGGAGGGAGGTTAAAGTCCAGGCAGGACTGCGTCCATACCCTTTGGTTGCAGGGAGGTGACTTCCTGGGGCTGGCTGATCATGATGGGAGTCTGCAGCTGCAGAGCTCCATCTCCTCCCTCCTCCTCTCTCATTGTCCCTTCCAGTCTGCGCGGTCTGTGCGGAGGAACTGACTGTTAACATTATAGTGGCAAAAGGACTGCAGCACCCGACCGGGCCCCATAATGAGTTAGCTCCCCTATGGGAGCTGCACTATTTTCTCGGTGGGGGAGGGGCAAATCCCCATTGTGCGTCCCCCCAGATCCACCACTGTTTATAGGTGATCTGTGTGGGAAAGTAATAGAGTCTAGAATTGGCATTACTTCATCGAAGGACAGATAAAATACAAAAGGTTCTTCTTCCTATAATTTTACATACTAACTGCAGTAAAATTAATGATAGCAAAGCATTCGAAAACATTTATTATTTCAAATTTTTTAACTTTAATTGAGCAAACTATCTGGCATGTAAAATGGAAAAATGTTGCATTAAAACAGAATATTGGAAACTAAGATAGCAGAATAAATGAGTTTTTTGGATAAACAAATTAAAATCCTTAACAAGCATATATGATCATTAATTAAATAGGCATGGTGGGTATTTTTTTATTATCTTTTGTTGCTCTCTCAGGGATGTGTTGATTTGTTTATGATTAATCTGTGGTTTTGTACTGAACATTAAAGATTGTTTGATTAATCAGGTGATATTTATATTTTCAGACTTTTAATCCTGTTGGAAAAGGTGGAAGGGGGCAAAGAAATAGGAAAAGAAAGGAAAAAAAGAGAAAGAAAAAAGAGCAAAGAACATATGTCAAAAAGAAAAGGGTAAAGTATGGATATATATATATATATATATATATATATATATATATATATATATATATATATATAAGTAATAATATTTTATTGTCTTTTTGTCGTTGCATATGATAAAATTAATAAAAGAGATAATCTTTAAAAATATATATTTAAAGTAGCCCCCACCCAATAGCCTATAGCAATAGCCTGATTAAAATGGCATTGCTTTGTATACATTCTACAAGGACACTGCTAACCAGTGTTTTTACACAAAAATAATGTGCTAGCTTTTACGTTTGGCATTAAACCTTAGTAGGTCCTTGACCTTCTTTCTAAACTAAAGCTGTATACTTTAATTGGCTGTTATAAGAATGGCAATCCTTCTGAATTCCTCATTAATTTCAATGCGATTATTAAATAATGTTGCATATACACGAAGCTTCTTGTAATATAGGGATCAGAGGGCTGACTTTGAAAGACTTATAATGTTGACATTAAAGGGTTTTTTATTTTTTTTATTTTGTAAGTTGTATTTCATTGAGATTTTGCATAAATATAACATACCAGTGTATAATCTTCGTACACAGAGGATGAAAAATGATTACAAGGAAAATAAGTGCAATTGTATTGGTAACAAAAATGGGGGGGGGGGAGGGGGCATTTGGCATACGACGTACACTTAAAGTGAAGACAGCATACTAATGCAAATAAGTAAACATCCAGAGAGCAGGTTGTGTCTACCGAGGAAAGGATTGACTATTGTATAAGGTTAGCTGGCCAAAATTTGCTTGGGGGATTGAGACTTTTGCATCCATCGACACTAGGGAGCCCATATGCTAATCACTTTTTGCTTCTGGGGGTAGGCGAGGGTTGACAAAGTTAGTTTACTAGTTTGGTTTATGTTTGTCCTGATTTTCAGCTTTGGTGGAGCATTCTGTACTTTTCCAGTTTATCGTTACTAGGGATTTAGTAGCTAGGAGAACGTGGAAGATCAAAGCCCTCTGTTTAAAGGGAATATTAGGTGGGAAGTCCAACCACAGGTATTGATAAAGTCTACTGGTGTGGCAAAACACACCTGGGATGGACTACAAGCCTGTGGATATTTTTAAAAATAAATGAATCTGCACTGGAGTGTTCAAATCCTTGTGCTTGGAATGTATCGGCTTACTGAAATACAGGTTTGTTGCTGGCTCTCAGTGTTTGTACCCAGAGCCAGGTTTTTTGTTCAAATACTTGTATTTTAGCTATAATACACTAGGTTTTTATTTGAGCTCACTGGAGGAATACCAGAAGATAGAAAAAGTCACCATAGTACACTGCTGTTTATGTGATTTGAGCCTGTACAGAGTGCTTATAATCTATGTTCTAAGAGTTCATCTAATTATTTTTATATTCACTTGGATGGAATTATTTTTTCAGCACTAGGTAGTATACATATCTAGCGATCAATTATTTCAGGGTTCCATTTAGGGGAACTGGTGGTGGACTTTGTTTTGTTTTTTGTCAATCGTTTTGACAAATATGTTGTCGCTTGTGTCTTGTAGCCCTCCGCTTGTGTGGTTGGTGCATTGGGGTCATAACCAGGGAGGCCAAAGGTAAGAATGGGTACAGCCTTTGGTGGTGATTCGCACATGAGGTGCTTCACAGGGCACTCTTTGTGTTGCCCGGGGGAAGATGCTTTGTCCAGTAGCTTTGTGCATTCCTGTAGGGTTGCCCAAAGGTGATCAAAAGCTGCCTCTAGATTAGTCATAATTTGGTTGTGTAGGCCCAGCATGTCTGTTTGGTTCCGCTTTCTGCCTTGAGTTACAGGAGCAAGTGCGTCCACCATCTTGGGAACTGACAATACTCGCCAGCAAGCTATTTTCAAGAGGGAACCTTAGTGGCTTAGAGGATCAAAGTTGCTCAGTCCAGCTGGGGACCAGGATGACCCCCACAGAATTAGAGCAAGGAGAGCGACTGTTTCTCCCACCTCAGATGCGTGACGGCTGAGAGTAAACTCCTTCAGTTCCCGACTGCCAAGCCTCACAGGTGCAGATTCCTTGTGTGCACCAGAGCATCCCCCATGCAGGAAGCACCTGATGGAGAAGACCATGGGTAACTGACCAGGATTGAACCTGGAAAACCATACAAGAAGTCAGGAGCCCGCTCAGCACGTGTCCTGTCGGCTTGGCAGTCAGGCTTTGCTCCAGGTGTACTTTGTTTTGACCCCCAGTGATTGTTCGGGCATTCCAAGATGGCAACCGTTGCACGAAAAGACTGGTCTGCAGGTCAGATGTGTGGCTGAGGGGCAGAACCAGGACAATGATGCATCCAAGATAGGGATGAGTCCCACAGTCAGTCACACTGATCTCAGGTAACCCCTCCTACAGGTGAGACCAGGTTATGTAATTTAGCCACTCCTCTCTTTGTATTATTATTATTGGCATTTATATGTGGTAAATTACCAAACTCTATAAATTATTATGTACGCATACACATATAAACTCTGGTCCGTCTACTTTAACAAATATTTATTCAGAGACAAAACAACAACATACAAATAATGACACACAATCTAACTAACTATACCACCAACAACAACCTAACTAACAATAACAACTACATCTTATAAAATCCCACTCACAGTTCACCATGGTAGAAATTAGGCCATGTCTGCTTAAGGGACTGCTCAGTAGCACAGCCAAGAAGGAACAGGGAGGAATTGAGATAGGGGGAAGTGGTTACCTCTTTCCTGACTTGTAAAGGTATTGAATTACCCAATTACCATATCAAAAGGTAAAGCTTATCCCACTGTAAGAAAGGCATACATGAGCTTGGTCACATGATCCCTGGTCACCATATTAGTTTGATGACAGAATGTCACCACATTATATAGCGCCAACAAATTCTGTAGCACTTTACAATGTTACAGTCAGTGCTTGGCTGTTTTGATGCCTACCTCAGAACTCCTAGTTTTTGTTTCCCTGTGTTTCCTGTCCTTCTGGTTTCCTGACTTTGTCTGCACTCTGAATTTTGCTGATTGCCGCGCGCCATGACCTCTAATCTGTCTGACTCAGATTTCAGCCTGATCCTTATTGGATACCTTTGCCTTTGATGTTTCTGTTATTTTTATTAAAGCCCCTGTGCTGTCACTGACCCGACAGAATCCTGTGCTCAACCTCAGGATCTCAGTGGATTGTGCTTGTAAGAGAGAGCTGTTACTGCACCTGAGTTCCAGGACTGAAGACGCCCCGAAGTTTTGATGAATACAGCTTTCAGTGGTAGATCTGAAGCCTTTGGTTATTACTTGCAAAATCCATAATTTAAGATGATCTCCTTTGAGGGCACAGTATGGGTTTAGGCAAATAATACACAGACCGGAAGTGATGTGTCATTTTGACCCATACATCGCTTCTGGTCTGTGGATCAACATTGCTTACACCCAAACTGTGCCCTCAAACAAGATAGAGGTTGGGACTTGTGACAAGACCAATCTCGCCACTGTGCATTGGAGGAGCCTGGTTGCCCACCTGCTGCCTTTAGACTATGGCCCCATGTTGAAACGCTTGATTTTCCCCTGCAAAGACACGAAAGCCGGGTCATTCGGTGCTTGCCCTGTTTGAGCAGTGATACCCCAGATAGCTATGCCACGGAGTCCATTCTTATAATGAAAGATTATGGGAAAGACTTTGGCTCCATGACCTCTCCTTCAAGCCTCATGTTCAATCTATTGCCAAATCCTGTCATTTCCATCTCAAAAACATTGCGTGCATCTGCCCCTACTTAACGCCAGATGCGACTAAGATGTTGGTCCATTCCACTATCCTTTCTCGCCTTGACTACTGTAATCTTACATGCTCCCAACTAGCACCGTTACAGTCCATAATGAATGCGGCGGCGAGGCTCATCTTCCTGTCCGCCCACACCTCCCATGCCTCACCCTTCTGTCAGTCCCTACATTGGCTTCCTATAAAATATAGAGCTCAATTTAAAATTCTGGTTCTTGCTTTCAAATCTCTACATAATGCTGCTCCCACCTATCTATCCTCCCTTATACACAAGTATGTCCCGTCTAGGCCCTTACGATCTGCTGAAGACTTACGTCTATCTTCTGTCCGTACTCCCACCTCTGATGCTCGCCTTCAAGATTTCTCGAGGGCTGCACCGTTCCTGTGGAACTCGCTTCCCTCCTCCGTTAGATGCTCACCCAGTCTCCACTCCTTCAAAAAATTATTAAAAACTAGTGATGTCGCGAACATGAAATTTTCGGTTCGAGAACGTCGAACGCGAACTTCCGCAAATGTTTGCGAACCGGCGAACCGGGCGAACCATAGACTTCAATGGGCAGGCGAATTTTAAAACACACAGGGACTCTTTCTGGCCACAATAGGGATGGAAAAGTTGTTTCAAGGGGACTAACACCTGGACTGTGGCATGCCGGAGGGGGATCCATGGCAAAACTCCCATGGAAAATTACACAGTTGATGCAGAGTCTGGTTTTAATCCATAAAGGGCAGAAATCACCTAACATTCCTAAATCAACAATGAATGGATTGACACCTGACATATGACATATTGACACCTTGACATATGGATTGACACCTGTCCTCAGAGCCCCTGATGCACACTGACACAGAGCAGAATAGAGACTGGTCCCCCTACATAGGGTCACTTGGCAGATATGGATTGACACCTGTCCTCAGAGACCATGATACACACTGACACAGAGCAGAATAGGGACTGTTCCCCCTACATCGGGTCACTTGGCAGATATGGATTGACACCTTGTTACAAACTGCTATTTGTAACGGGCCCTTTAAATGGCAAATTGCCCTGCTTCCCTGGGTTGTGGAGAAGCCTATTTGCCAGCCTCCTCCCGCATGACTATGGCCCCTGGGAGATTGTGAAAATGTATGCACTTTTATTTGGTGTGTATGGCCCTTTAAGACTGTCAGTGGGCATATTGGGGCTTATGGACTCTTTATGTGACTGGTGCTGGCCCTTTAAACACCTTTTTTGGGACATCAGGAAGATTGGGACACTGCCCCTTTAAGGCCATGTCCCCAGACTTGTTGGGGACACTGCCCCTTTAAGACGGTGTCCCCTGTGTCCCCAGACCTGGTGCAAACCCTTTGTGCCTGCCTGGCTATTTTCCCACTTGGTTCAGTAAATGGGGCTTACTGAACCAAGTACCACACAGGCAGATCACCCAGAAGTGGAAGTGTGCAGGCAATTTACCTCCCAGAAGCTGCGGTTAACCGCAGCTTAATTGACAATGCTGGGAGGTCTTTGTTCGTTTGCCGAACACGTGGCGGCGGCCATCTTTGATCATTCGACGAGGTCAGCGGTATGTGTAGCCAAATTCATGGAACTAAAATCGGCTACACATTTCCGCGAACACCACTGAGCTCTACCTTCTCCCCTACTGGTTTTACAGCTGCAGAGAATAAGTCCCATTTGGCGATGGGACTTAGTCTTTTTTTCAGCCGTTTTTTTCAGCCTTATTTCAGCTGCAGAGACTAAGTCTATGTCCCATTCGGCCTGAAATAGACCGACCGCACAGCCCCAATCTTTGGAACTGTTTTGGGCAGGAAAATGTGCTTGCGGTCGGTCATAAAGGGACCTCCAGCTAACTTTTTAACCCCTGGATGTATTTGGCTGATTTTTGGTTATGTTTATGTTTTAAGTTTGCTGATTCCAAATATGTAATTATGAAGATGGGATGTGTAGTTTTAAAGTTACAGGGTATGGCTAAAACTGTATTTTTACTGCCTGTGTTTAATTATGTTAATCTCTTCCCAAACGTCATTTCGTTCAAAGTGGAGAGAATGTTAAAAAAATATATTTTTGTTCGGAGTGTGAGAAATTCTTTTCAGCCGCTTCTAATCTTAAGCATCATTTGAGGAGCCATACAGGAGAGAAACCTTATTTGTGGTGTGTTTAGTATTGTTCTGATCAGTTTAATACCTTCCGCGTCTCCTATCAGTGGACGTGTATAAGGCAGCCATTTTAGGAACCGTACACCTGGGACCCGAGCAAGGTCACCTCGCTCAACAGGCTTGCAGCGTATCCTCCAGGAAGAAGAGCCTGAACCCTTACCGGCTGCACGTGTCTTACCTGTACATGGAAAGCTGCTCTGGTTCCTTGATGAGCCAGCTGCCCGTGAGTTAACATGTCCCGTGGAGAAGCACTCTGTCCTGTAAAGCCTCACCAAAAAAAAAGGAGTGGTGTGTTTAGTATTGTTCTGATCAGTTTAACACCTTCCGCGTCTCCTGTCAGTGGACGTGTATATGGCAGCCATTTTGTCAGATTCAAGTTCTTGTGCCCCACAGTTCAAAATAACATTCAAATGACAATTCATGACAGATCACACAAGTGAATAGCCCTGACAACGTCTTCTCAGAATTTTTTCGTTATCTAAGAAGAAATAGAAATGCAAGAGCAGAATAGAGACTGTTCCCCATCCTCAGAGACCATGATACACACTGACACAGAACTAATGTGACACCAGATAGGAGTGGTGTGTTTAGTACTATTTTTATCAGTTTAATACCTTCCGCGTCTCCTATCAGTGGTCGTGTACACGGCAGTAATTTCTGGAACAGGCAGATGGAAGAAGATGCTTGGTCGGTCCTCCTAACTGGAGACTGTGTTGCTGTAAGGGTGGCAGGTGGAGCCATTTATAAAGTACACACTGCTTTGCAGACCAGGTATCAGTGGTCAGATGGACCCTTGCCCCAACACTGTGTGCCACACATGCCATTACTTCCTTTTGCACAGTCGAGTACAGGTTGGGGATTGCCTTTTGCGCAAATAAATTTTGGCCGGGTACCTTCCACTGCGGTGTCCCAATAGCTACAAATTTTTTGAACACCTCAGACTCCACCAGATTGTATGGTAAAAGCTGGCGGGCTAATAGTTCAAACAAGCCAGGTGTCAGACGCCGGGCAAGGGGGTGACTTTCTGACGCTTGCAGACAACTAACTGCTATTCAATCTATAACAGTGAAAAAAGTTTTGAAGCCACAGTGCAGCACCAGAGGGCCTAAAAATTAGGCATGTACACATGCCTGAAAAATTCGGTATTGTTGCAGCCGCTGCTGTAGCAGCGGCCAGAAAAAATGATGTTTGTTTCACAGGCAGAAAGTGCTCTAAAACATGGCGGCTTGAACCCTAGTTGGTGGCGGATAAGTCACGCAAGTCAACCGGCATTCAGAGCTAAAATACAGCAGCATGTGGACCATTTTTAGCCCAAGGCAGCTCATCTCATCAGGCCTTTTTACATAGGGTCACTTGGCAGATATGGATTGACACCTGTCCTAGGGATCCCTGATACACACTGACACAGATCAGAATAGGGACTGTTCCTCCTACATCAGGTCACTTGGCAGATATGGATTGACACCTGTCCTCAGAGACCATGATACACACTGACACAGAGCAGAATAGAGACTGTTCCCCCTACATAGGGTCACTTGGCAGATATGGATTGACACCTGTCCTAAGGATCCCTGATACACACTGATACACACCTACTTGGATGGTATAGACATTTTTAGCTGCTCCTGCCCCGAACACCTGACCCACATAGGAGCCGTAATAGACCGGATTAGGGAGTCCGGACTGACCCTAAAGCCCAGTAAGTGCCATATAGGAACGTGTAAAAACCTCCCCAAGATAGTAGTATGGGCCCCAGAGTGTGAACAGGCCTTCCAACAGCTCAAGACGGCGCTCATTAAATCACCTGTACTTTCTTCTCCTGATCCAACTAAACACTTTCTCGTCCATACAGACGCTTCTATGCTTGGATTGGGAGCAGTATTGAGCCAAGTCGGAGCAGATGGTGGCTAGCAACCCGGGGCTTATCTAAGCCGTAAACTTTTGCACAGCGAAGTATATTCACTGCCATTGAAAAGGAGTGCATAGCGGTGGTGTGGGCCCTCAAAAAGCTGCAACCTACTTGTATGGACAACCGTTTACCTTACTCACAGATCACAACAAATTTGGGGCACTGCGTGTGCAATCTAATGTGCCACCAGATAGGAGTGGTGTGTTTAGTACTATTTTTATCAGTTTAATCACTGTTACGTCCCCTATCCGTTGATGTGGAGCAAGACGCAGCAGCAGAAGAGGACTCAGCCGAAGAGGTTATGGAAGAGGATGGAGTAGGAGGAGTAGAGGAGGTGGCAGCAGGCCTGCCTGCAAGTCGTGGCGGTGTCACCAACTCCTCTGCAGAGCCACGCATTCCATGCTTGACAGCCGTCAGCAGGTTTACCCAATGCCCAGTGTAGGTGATATACCTGCCCTGACCATGCTTTGCAGACCAGGTATCAGTGGTCAGATGGACCCTTGCCCCAACACTGTGTGCCAGACATGCCATTACTTCCTTTTGCACAGTCGAGTACAGGTTGGGGATTGCCTTTTGTGCAAAGAAATTTCGGCCGGGTACTTTCCACTGCGGTGTCCTAATAGCTACAAATTTTTTTGAACGCCTCAGACTCCACCA
>CAKOES020000243.1:0-36843 GCA_933207985.1 Pelobates cultripes
AGGCCGCGCACGTTGACGTCACGTCAGCGTCATGTTGTGTGTCTCCGCACGCCTCACCCTGTTCCTTCATATTACTGAAATAGTATAGTGCTGGCTGGCCGCGGTGGTAATTTGGTGCTCTCCCCACTGCTTAACCAACACATGAAAAATAGTCTATCCTACTGCGCTATTTAATACAAAAGACGAGCCTACAAAATCAGGACTGATTATGGTTGGTGTACGGTATAACCCTAGTGAGTGGAACTGAATACAATTCAAGTGTGTTAAAACGTAAATTTGAATGAAATGAAAAATAAAAAGTATAAATACAGGGAGTGCAGAATTATTAGGCAAGTTGTATTTTTGAGGATTAATTTTATTATTGAACAACAACCATGTTCTCAATGAACCCAAAAAACTCATTAATATCAAAGCTGAATATTTTTGGAAGTAGTTTTAGTTTGTTTTTAGTTTTAGCTATGTTAGGGGGATATCTGTGTGTGCAGGTGACTATTACTGTGCATAATTATTAGGCAACTTAACAAAAAACAAATTTATACCCATTTCAATTATTTATTATTACCAGTGAAACCAATATAACATCTCAACATTCACAAATATACATTTCTGACATTCAAAAACAAAACAAAAACAAATCAGTGACCAATATAGCCACCTTTCTTTGCAAGGACACTCAAAAGCCTGCCATCCATGGATTCTGTCAGTGTTTTGATCTGTTCACCATCAACATTGCGTGCAGCAGCAACCACAGCCTCCCAGACACTGTTCAGAGAGGTGTACTGTTTTCCCTCCTTGTAAATCTCACATTTGATGATGGACCACAGGTTCTCAATGGGGTTCAGATCAGGTGAACAAGGAGGCCATGTCATTAGATTTTCTTCTTTTATACCCTTTCTTGCCAGCCACGCTGTGGAGTACTTGGACGCGTGTGATGGAGCATTGTCCTGCATGAAAATCATGTTTTTCTTGAAGGATGCAGACTTCTTCCTGTACCACTGCTTGAAGAAGGTGTCTTCCAGGAACTGGCAGTAGGACTGGGAGTTGAGCTTGACTCCATCCTCAACCCGAAAAGGCCCCACAAGCTCATCTTTGATGATACCAGCCCAAACCAGTACTCCACCTCCACCTTGCTGGCGTCTGAGTCGGACTGGAGCTCTCTGCCCTTTACCAATCCAGCCACGGGCCCATCCATCTGGCCCATCAAGACTCACTCTCATTTCATCAGTCCATAAAACCTTAGAAAAATCAGTCTTGAGATATTTCTTGGCCCAGTCTTGACGTTTCAGCTTGTGTGTCTTGTTCAGTGGTGGTCGTCTTTCAGCCTTTCTTACCTTGGCCATGTCTCTGAGTATTGCACACCTTGTGCTTTTGGGCACTCCAGTGATGTTGCAGCTCTGAAATATGGCCAAACTGGTGGCAAGTGGCATCGTGGCAGCTGCACGCTTGACTTTTCTCAGTTCATGGGCAGTTATTTTGCGCCTTGGTTTTTCCACACGCTTCTTGCGACCCTGTTGACTATTTTGAATGAAACGCTTGATTGTTCGATGATCACGCTTCAGAAGCTTTGCAATTTTAAGAGTGCTGCATCCCTCTGCAAGATATCTCACTATTTTTGACTTTTCTGAGCCTGTCAAGTCCTTCTTTTGACCCATTTTGCCAAAGGAAAGGAAGTTGCCTAATAATTATGCACACCTGATATAGGGTGTTGATGTCATTAGACCACACCCCTTCTCATTACAGAGATGCACATCACCTAATATGCTTAATTGGTAGTATGCTTTCGAGCCTATACAGCTTGGAGTAAGACAACATGCATAAAGAGGATGATGTGGTCAAAATACTCATTTGCCTAATAATTCTGCACTCCCTGTACGTTGTGCCACCGCACAACGTACGAGATGCTATACGAGATGCTATTCCTATAACCTGTAAACGAGGAACACTCAATGGAAAGGGTATAGGTGTCCTACACGAACTGAGTAGAAAACACCACAATCTCCTCTATAGTGTATGGAGGACTAGTAATTCCCTTCACGGAGGGGACCAATAGTTAACTCTAATGTTAAAGTACAGATATGTATGTGTTGTTTCACATAAAGAATGACATAGTTAAGTAAAAACAAAGAGTATCATTAGGGACCATGCCACTAAACAGTACTTTCAGCCGTTAGTGTAAAGATTAGGTAGTCGCTATGATACAAGAAACCCAAATAGAATACCCTCTTATAATTGCCTCTGGTGAATACCAGAGAGTAATTTGTCCAAGATTTAATTATTCACTGTTAATTGCTCTATTTAGTGCTTGTGGTCAGAGAATAAGTAAAGGAACACTATAAATACCAAAACAACTAAAGCTTAATGTAATTGTTCTGGTGTCTACTGCTTCTCCCTGCAAGTTTTTTTAATGTAAACACCACCTTCTCAGATAAAAGTCATTGTTTAAATTACTGCCTAGGGACACCTCCAGTGGCAGTCAGATGGCCACTAGAGGTGCTTCCTGGGTCAGTGCTGCACAGTGTGCAGCACTGGTGTACAGTATCTCAAAGCTCTGCATGGAGACACTGACCGCTCCCCATAGAGATGCATTGAGGCCGGGGCATCAAACAGCTATTTACCCACTATATGTGTTCTTTGAATAACTGCCTATTCTGCTGAATAAATATTATTAAAACCATATTAACCCCAGATTTACACTATGGAGCAGAATTTCTTACCTAGAAGTTGGTAGAAAGCTTCCCTTTGCTCTCTTCCTTTGATGTCCAGGTGCCGGTCGTCTTCCTGTCCTGGGACAATGTCAGCATCTTTTGTCCTTCGTTTGGAAGCTGGTGAAGACCTGTTGTGGGAAAAAAACCAGATGGTCCATAAAGTGTGTCTTTTATTGCTTAAAACCACTTTTTTAAAAATCCATTGTGTCAGTGCAGCTACTGTATGCATATGTACTCTATGCAAATATGGGATTTTAGCAATGACTATTTTTCTATAGGGAAACACTGAGGAGTGATATAATTAATATGGTGTGGTGGGATATGACAGGCCTTAAAGAAACACTATATTGTTATGAAAGACTGTTAGTGGCTTAGTCTCTAGTTACATATAGATTTCCTCCCATTTGCAATAAAAATATATAAACGTGTTATTTATCTTTTTCCAGTGTCCAATCTCCCTTGTGCTGTTCACCTCTTTTAATCCCTCATTGTCTTTGTAGAAACATTGCCTCCTCTGTATAGATCTCATAAGCTGTTGGTGCTTCGCGTGCATCAAAGCTTCCCCATAGGAAAGCATTGTATTAATGCCCTCCTATGGGCTTCCACGTCATGTGACCAAGTTTTATTCAGACAGTATCTCTAGTGACTGTCAGTACAATGCAATGTAAATCATGCAATTTTTCTTGCTCTCTGTCTCCCAAGAGCTAACGTCCAGCAAAATCAGAATGTATTTTATATAATCAAAAGCGTTCAATGTTGAAAATCACATCCTTAAATGCTGACTATAGCATTAGGAACACTGTATTCCTAATGCTGTGTTGTCCCTGTCTCTAACTTAATCGTTCCCCCATCCCTTACAGTCCAGTGAATAACGGGTTAAAACACAATTTTTTCCAACTTACCTCTTTTCAGCGCCATGGTCTCCTCCAGCTACATCACAGCATTGGTGGAACCTAATGCACAGCGATCACCTTTCACACATTAAATATCTCAAAGAAAGCATTGAATCAAAGCGTGAGGACGTCCAATGTCCTTTCACAGAGTAAAACTATGTTAGGGATCAGGAAGCAGCTCTACTGGCTGTTTAGAAGAACTCTGTAGTGTTTTACATTGCAGAGTTAAACCAACAGGGGCAATTCACCCAGACCACTTCAATGAGATGAAGTAGTCTGAGTGCCTATAGTGTCCCTTTAATGTAAGCGGAATAGAAATGTATGTCATATTTTACTTACTGCTTCTCATTGGAAGTGGATCCCGTTAATTCCCCTTCTGGTCGCTTCCTCTTCTGCAGGCAAGAATCCTTCTTCTGCCGCACTTTAGGGAATTGTCTGAAAGATAAACTGGATTTTACATGTTTGTAATGGAATAATATGAGGAATGGCCTTAATTCACCAAACAGATAATTGATGTGAATAATGGCCATTTTTGAAAAACATTGAAAGCTTTGCTATATTAGCAATATTTTGCACCTGATTTTCATTTTGTGACAATTATTATTAGCGATCTGTGAATAACCATCAATGATCTATGCTAAAGTGTGAATTGTCATGAATTTAAAGTTAACTTAAACTGTTGGCACAAAATAGCAAAAGCTGAAACATAGCTGGGTAGGAGATGAACAAGTAGGCCTGACATTTGAAATTCACTTAAACTTTCTGATAATTAAATCCTGCATGAGTGTGGCTTCTGCCAATAATGAAATATCTATATTGAAATTTACCATTTCATCATTGAGAATGTAGTAACCCTTATTTGTTTCATTACTAATATTAAGTATCTACTAAGCATTCCCTAATCTAAGTTTACTTCATAAAATAAATATTCATTAAGATCTGTGTTCACTTACCCAAGGGACATGCCTGTAGCTCCCACTCACACTCAGGCAGTGTAGGAAAAAGGTGAAATACAATACAAGTAAATAATTAATTATTTCCCAATAATATAATAAAATATGTGGTAAGGTAATATTCAGAAATGCTATCTAATATTTAATCTGTATATTTTAAATATTTTACTAAATACAACAACTAAATCAGATTCAATTAAATTAAAATTATATTTCTAGACAATATAAATGTATATAATATAATATAAGATATCACGGAACAGCCAGTGAATCAGCCAACAAGTCTTCCTCCAGAGCTGTCAGCAGTTGAGGATCCTCGTGGTTTGAATGAATACAACTGACATCACCTTGGCATCCCTGCACTGATTGGTTGGATTTATGTGATGTCACCATTCTGAGATAGTTAGAGCTGCTTTATAAGCACAGTGTCAGCTGTTTAAAGCAGGAATCACTAAATATAGGAATTGTTCCCCCGATACAGAGTATCACACATTAACATGTTCCATCAATGTTTCTAAAGGACTATTGAATACGCTTTAAATTAGCTGATATCACCTGCAGGTCTGCTTATTTCAGGGGAGTCAAGATCTTTCCCTGTCAAACCTTGTGCTGGCAGAAGCTGATGGATGGGAAAATAAGATTCATTTTGTATGGGTGCTGGAATAATATATAAAAAGTTGCAGTTATTCACTAAAGTAAGAATTCCTGGGAATTCAAAGTGAATAAAAAATTTCTGCCGAAATATCCAAATGAGAAATCTTCCCATCTCAATTCTGTTTTTAGTTTGGTTATTTTGGTCTTAAATTTGACATTTACTTTGATCTCCATTCTCACTTTAGATGGGTCGTCTTAATCAGGTATTGCTGTTTAATTATAAACAAAGGTGCACATTTTGAGCATTTTTATAAATTTTGTTATCTTTAACTTTGGGTTGTATTATTTAAATCTGTGTAAAACCAGAGATGGTGGAAGGATTTTTGGGTACAGAGGCAAAGATGCATTTTGTCAAGCCCCCGTAAAAAATGGTGTCTTTAGCCGTGTGTCTCTTAACCTCCTTTTAAATGTATTACCCCGCTTCTGTTTTACTTTTCCCTTCTTTTGAATGTCTTACCTCTTTGGTGTATCTTATCCACCTTTTATGTCTTATACCTCCTTTAGCTTATCTTTCTTCCCCCAGCCCCAGAACATTTAGATAGAGGCATCTCAATCGTAGAATTGTTGCAGCGCCCGTCTGGCATAGGTGCGTGGGGTGTGTCATGGTGCTGCCTGTGTTCTTTCAGTGGGCGCCACATGTCTCCCTTCGGGTTGGCTGTATCTGCCACTTGGGTCCTTGCAGACACCGGTCACTGCACGAGAAGCCTTTTAAAGGTTCTGCCTCCGCTGTCATAGTGATGCAAACTTGCATGCAAAATGACCAATGGCTGCACTCTTAAATTTATATAACCTCTGTTTCAGGAGATATAAATAAAGACACTGCCAGGTATTAGTGTATAGCAGCCATGTTTCAGGAGATACAGGAAGGAAGTACACACCCCAACAGGAAACACGTGCAATAGAGACTAAACCATAGGTAATTGCATGTAAACCAAACATAACATCCATAACATCTCCCTCTTTTAGTATTAATAAATCAACATTGTGAAACACTGTCCTTGCATTAACATTCTAGAGGTTAAGTTTCAGGTGGTTGTGAATGTCTGCCACTACGAGTGAAGACTGGTCCAGGTTGTGCAAATAGTCTTTTAGCCCTCTATGAGGTTACTGGACTCTTCCCTCCACTTACTGGCATGCTTTGAACTTGACTGCTGTCAGGTCCTGCTTGCTCAGGGTTGTCATTAGTACTAGTCCGTGGTATCACTTCTGTACACTCTTCACTGCCGATATGTTAGTGTGTCCTTGGAATACCAGGTGTGTCTGGATTGTCAACTGGATATTGAGAATCAGGCTTCTGGGCCACTCGCAAATCCATACGATTACGTCGGTAGAGAGTTCCTTCGATATCCACATGATAAGAGCGTGGTGCAACCTTTTAACCCTAATAACCAAGATCAAAGGTGGATCACGACGTGATAATCTAAGGTTTAAGGGAATCCCTGAAAACATTAAAAATTATAAATTAGTTAAATATGTCATAGATTTTATTTCAATATACTTAGATCCTCAATATCTAATATATCCAACTATAGAACGATTCCAGAGTACAGGGATTCCCAATTAATTGTTTCAGTTGAACCCTTTGACACAGTAGATGCCAATAGATATTTTTATTATCATTTTTAAATATTTTTCTCATAAACTGTTTAATCTTATGATACTCCTGAAGCTTTCCCTTAAAAAAGGCAATATCTTTATCGTTGTACTCTGCGTGGTTTTGCTCCAAATGATGACAAAATTTAGCAGGTGTTAACAAAATGTTTGGCAATATTTACTTGCAAAGTAAGCATTGTGCTTGAGGAACTTTTTTATTTTTGGTAGTTGTAAATCCAAATAATAAGTAGCTGTCATAATTTTTATTTTCTTTGTTTGAGAAGAAGATTCTCAGTGACGAACTGTTAAAAGTAGTAATAATGTTTCTCTTGAAAGTTCCTTGTTTTAACCAGATGTCCAAATTCATGTTTGCTGGTAAAATAAACAAAACACTTCTTGCGCCTTAAAAAAATTCAGATTTCCCTACATGGCTACAATGGATGCTGTTTGTTATAAAGCTCTTACAAAGAACTTTATGTAAGCAGGATGTTTAGTCAGTCTTGGAAAAAAACGATTAGCACACTTGTCTCCTTACATTTTGGGTACAGAAAGGTGGCTTCCCTGGTGTCCAGTGAGAGCTTGCTGGCCCAGACTGATGGGAGTCTGCCATCAGCTTTCTCAGTCCCTCTCCCCCACAATGCTTGCATCCTCCTCCATGTGGTGTGTGCCTCCTGCCCAGCGGCACTGAGGAGGAAGTGATCAGTTCTTACTGGGAGGAAGCAATCTGACCTCACTGCCTCCCAGCATGCCCAGGAAACAAAGAGACTCACAGGGCAGTATGTGAGGGGGCTAGCTGTGAGTATGTAGTCAGCCACCCCCCATATAACAGGGGCCTGGGCCGGTCCAGAGCAGTATTAAAGGGCTGTGGCCCCTGATTACCGCAGGGGGCCCATGGGGCAGCTGCCTTAGGGCCCCCAGGAGTAACTGGGCCCGGGGCAGCTGCCCCTTTTGCCCCTCCTTAAAGACGGCCCTGGAGGGCGGGCTGACATCAGGCATGCATAACGGCAGTCTTGCGATCTCTTAATTAGATCGCGGTGACGTGATCTCTGCTGTTTTTGACCTTCCGGGAAAAGCAGGGAGCGACGTCCATCTTGAATGTGGTTGATAGGAGATGAAAATTCTCACAATATCGTTACCATTTAGAAAGACAAAGAGATGTATTAATTGCACTAATGACTTGTATACATAGAGGGGAAAAAAGAAAAAAGAGAGAGAAAAGGGGGGGGAAGGGAAGAAATAGTATGATAATAATACAGTTTTTGCAATTTTTATATAACTATTTTCCAATATTACAACTCCTATGAATAGTCAAACTATAAATTCACAAGCACAATTAAGAATTAAATGTTTTAACTCAGCTCGCTAGTCTAAGAAATCTACAATACACACATTATGTTCGTTCACTTCTTAACATATATGTGGGAATAGTCAGACTCCTCCTATCTAACACCAGTCTAATGATCTTGACAAGATTGAACATTGACGTACCCCATAACTAAAGAAATGTACTATTGAATTTTTATCCTAATAATCTATTTATACTGAAACCTATAATAGTTTTGAATATTTTATTGTATGCACAATATAAATTCATGCATCAAACTGATTTGTAATTAAGCAAGTGATTGCCCACGCAGGGGCTTAAGCATTGGTTTAACACAGTATATACATTTGGTTGCCTGCGCAGAGGCGGATTTGTCTTAGCCTGTTTAGCTTAACTTTTTTTTTATTCACAGTTGGTTGCTTTGTGGTCTATACTCTTATGTACTGTGTTGCCCTTTTAGTTCGGTTAGAGCGTTAAGTAAGTGTTTTGTGTTAACTGGTGTGTGCAAGTGCTGTGTGTTTGCTGGTTAGTAGATGCAAATTGTGCAGGAACATTATGCTATTTTTGGATGATGTGAAGTTAATCCGCTTGCTAATTAGATGCAGACATTAAGCAATAATCAAAAATACAAAAACTTTTCCAACTTTTAACATAATGAGCATATTTGTTTTTAGGCTGCTGTGCATTAATAATATATAATATGTGTTTGGACCTCGTCGTGTAGTTGTTGTGCTCGGCAGGTCCCAGCGTGTTTTGCGTGTGTTAGACGTTTAGGCTTTCTGTTGTGTCTGTTGGGGTCTGCATGTACTATTAAGCAGTGGCGTACATACCAGGGTCGCAGGGGTCGCGGCTGCGACCGGGCCCGGCCCATCAGGGGGCCCGGCCGCCCCTGCGACCCGGTATGTACCCACAGGGCCAGCCTCTTCACCTGGGGGGCCCAGGAGCCGGCCACCCCAGGGCCCCCCGAGGCTGGGTCGTCCGGCGGGTTGGAGGCCGCGCGCCAGACTGCTTTTTCAGCCCTCGCTGCATCGCTACTGATGCCGGAGCCGGAAGATGACGCCATCTTCCGGCGCCGCATCCCTATGCGGGCGCGCGAGGGAGCTGAAGAGGAAGCACTCAGGGAAAGTGCTCCCTCGCCGACCGCCACCTAGATAGCCAGCCCGCCGGGGTCAGCGGCACCACTGGACCCCAGGGAATCCCCCCAGCACTCCAAAAGGTAAGGAGGCTGGGGGGATAAAAAAATTTTTAAAATGTGTGTGTGTGTGTTAGTGTTAGTGTGTGTGTGTGTTAGTGTGTGTGTGTGTGTGTGTTTGTGTGTATGTGTTTGTGTGTATGTGTTAGTGTGTGTGTCAGTGAGTGTGTCTGTTATTGGATGTGTGTCTGCTAGTGAGTGTGTTACTGTGTGTGTCTGTTACTGAGTGTGTTTGATGTCTGTTAGTGAGTGTGTGTTTGTCAGTGAAAGTGTATGTTTTGTGAGTGTGTATGTGTGTGTGTTTGTTAGCTAGTGTGTATGCGTCTGTTCGTGAGAGTGTGTGTCTTCAGCATTTACCTTTCTCCAGCGTCGGACTCCCTTGGCGCTGGGGATCCCTCCTCCTCTCAGCTCCGAATGCATATGCGCGGCAAGAGGCGCGTGCGCATTTAAACCGCCCATAGGAAAGCATTACTCAATGCTTTCCTATGGGCGTTCAGTGTCTTCTCACTGTGATTTTCACAGTGAGAATCGCGGAAGCTCCTCTAGCCGCTGTCAATGAGACAGCCACTAGAGGCTGGATTAACCCTCAGTGAAACATAGCCGTTTCTCTGAAACGGCTATGTTTTCAGCTGCAGGGTTAAAACTAGAGGGACCTGGCACCCAGACCACTTCATTGAGCTGATGTGATCTGGGTGTCTGTAGTGGTCCTTTAAGTGTGTGTGCATGCCGCGGTCGCGGGGTCGCAGCCCTGCGACCCCTGCGACCAGGTGCCCGCAGCCATGTGTTGCGGCCCCGACCCGCGCCGAGTAAGCGCGGGGGGGGGGGCCCACTGATCAATTTTCGCACCAGGGCCCCATGGGTCATGTGTGCGCCACTGCTATTAAGTATAACTCAGTGAGCATAGGCATTTCTAAGGTAAAATGTAAGCATGCTAACATACTTTATACTATGCTAACATACTTTATATATTACATCCGTCTGGCTATCAAGTCAACAATAATAAATGGCATTAAGCGTTTGCCCTAGGGGGCTCTGTAATGTAAATAGCATGGTCATTTTTTGAACTATGCATAAATTACTTAACTAAATAACAATGAAACAGTGCGTTTCTGACTGAACTGCTAAATTTAAGCTATTTTTTTGAAGGTTAAGGCCCCTGGTCCTTAAGTACAGATCTAGGCGGTCATACAGGTTAGTTCCGTACTAAAATTTTTCACGGGTTCAATCTTTATATATTTCGCCATTATGCTATCTACATCAGCATAAAAGAGCATCTACATATGCGGAGTATGCTACAAGTATAATTTAACTTGGCAGATACATTTGTCTTCCTGTCTGAGTAGTATAAAGCAATTCAAATAAAAAATACAAAATACCGGAGACAGGAAAAAAAATGTTTATTTTTTTTCTTTAATTAGCTGATGATTGGTGTAGTGTCCAATTGCTAGATCAATGAGGTGTATCCTGATCTAGTTCTGTGGAACGGTAACTGGTGTCTCTCCACTGGAGGTGGCGTTGTAATGCCTGGTGGGAAGCATTGTCCATTAATGGCCCCCTCTGGTATATCTGTGCGGGCTTCTCTCTGCCATGGCCTCTTGCAGGCTTGTGCCCAGGGTGCATATTTTTGCCATGCTGGTTATTCAGTGCAGGGTCCCTCCAGCTCCCCTGGTGCGACCAACCCCCTCTGTGTTCAACTCCAGGCCTGCTCTGGCCGGTCGGCCGGGAGTTCTGCAGTGCTGTGGGCACTCAAGGACATCAGCAGTCCGGCAGACTCCCACCCCTGAAAAGTCCCCGGGCCCCTCGTCCCCTGCACCTCCCCAACACCTGCAGTTCCCCATTGGAGCTCCAGCCCCGTTGTGCCTCACCCCTCTCCGGTCACATGCATGTCGCCGGTGTTCGCCTCCCTGGCCACCGGTCTGCCAGGGGTCCAGCTCACCCCGGCTCCACAGGTCTCACAGAGTAGGGGGCAGGCCTCCCTGGACCACCACCAAATCCAGGGGTTAGAGCCGGCTCCGCGCAGACCATTCTGCTGCCCGGAGGGGTCCATCTGTGGGATCAGTCTTCCTGGAGGGCCAGCGTGACCCTGTGTGACTCCCAGTAGTGTGCGCGTATAGCAGCCATCTTGGCTCCACGTGGGAAAGGGCTCCCCAATGTGTGGGCCTTCTGCTTCCAGTCTCCGGAGATTTGACTCATGGGCCGGGATCACCCCCGCCGGTCCGAGGGGGGGAGAGCGGGGGAGAGCGGGGCCGGACCCCCCTCTCTCCCTCAGCTATCTGGTCTTGTGGCTCCTGCCGTTGCCGTGTGCGCGTAGGCCTCATGGGCTCATCTTGCTTTGGTTGTGCGGGTTGCGTGGCGGTGTCTTAGCAGGTGTCCCACCGGTCCCCGCTTAATTCTTGTTTCTGCCCCTGCTCCAGGTGGGCTTATGGTGCATTTTTTTGGTGTGTTTAAGCATCTCAGAGCCAGAGCTGGCATGGATGGCTGCCGCTCAGCTCGGCCCGCCCCCGTGAAACCTATAAAAGGGTTAAATAATTTATCTAGCTTGATGTGATTTTTTTTTTCTGAGTATCAATAAGGCTAATATATTTTTTCTGTTAAGCGTATAAGACTCTAAGGGGCACTTCTAAGAGTTTATATCCAAAGTATATCATAAAAGAAAGTGCAACCAAGATGCTGAATTAACGTTCAATTCCAATATAAAATACAATCTTTTTTATTGAAAATTGAGAAAATATTATACATTTTATAACACGGCTGCCAATATTATTGCTTGACGAAGTTGGCTTCGTTCCAGCTTATTTTCTATAACTAAACTTTACTTGAACAATATTTTTATAATTTGATGTTCTCTAGAAAAATGGGACTGGAGTGACTGAATTCCTTACTAATTTCAATAGATAAAGAAACATTAATGATATAGCTATTTTAAAACTTAAAATGTCAAATACTGCTGTCACATTGCAGTTTTAAAACTTGAATTTTTTTGGGTGCTAAACTGCTAAATAGTACATTAATGGGGTGCACTTCATATCTGAGAGTCAAATAGAATCGTCAAATACTGCTGTCACATTGCAGTTTTAAAACTTATAATTTTTTGAGTGCTAAAAAGTACATTAGTGGGGTGCACTTCATATCTCAGAGTCAAATAGAAGCGTCAAATACTGCTGTCACATTGCAGTTTTAAAACTTAAAATTTTTTGAGTGCTAAATAGTATTTTAGTGGGGTGCACTTCATATCTAAGAGTCAAATAGAATCGTCTAATAGTGTGTTTACAGCGCAGTGGTAAACATTCTAATTGTTTTGCTGCTAATCTGCTGCTTACATTGGAGTTTTAAAAAGTAAATTTATTTTTTTTGGTGATAAATAGTATATTTGGTGCGTGCACTTCATATCTGAGAGTCAAATAGAACTGTCTAATAGTGTGCTTACAGCGCTGTTGTAAAAATTCAAATTTTCTGGGTGCTAATCTGCTAAATAGTACATTTTGGGGTGTGCACTTCATATCTGAGAGTCAAATAGAAGCGTCTAATAGTGTGCTTACAGCGCAGTTGTAAACATTCTAATTGTTTTGCTGCTAATCTGCTAAATAGTACATTTTGGGGCGTGCACTTCATATCTGAGAGTCAAATAGAAGCATCCAATAGTGTGCTTACAGCGCAGTGGTAAACATTCTAATTTTTTTGCTGCTAATCTGCTAAATAGTACTTTTGCGGCCCGCGGTGCACTTCATATTTGAGAGTCAAATCGAAGCATCTAATAGTGTGCTTACAGCACAGTTGTAAAAATTCTTATTTTCTGGGTGCTAATCTGCTAAATAGACAATATGGGGCCTGCTCTTCATATTTGAGAGTCAAATAAAAGCGTCTAATAGTACGCTTACTGCGCAGTTGTAAAAATTCTAATTGTTTTGCTGCTAATCTGCTAAATAGTACATTTGCGGCCTGCAGTGCACTTCATATCTGAGAGTCAAATAGAAGCGTCCAATAGTGTGCTTACAGCGCAGTGGTAAACATTCTTATTTTCTATGTGCTAATCTGCTAAATAGTAAATTTTGGGGCCTGCACTTCATATCTGAGAGTCAAATCGAAGCGTCTAATAGCGTGCTTACAGCGCAGTGGTAAACATTCTTATTTTCTGGGTGCTAATCTGCTAAATAGTACATTTTGTGGCCTGCTCTTCATATCTGAGAGTCAAATCGAAGCGTCTAATAGTGTGCTTACTGCTGCTTACATTGGAGTTTTAAAAAATCAATTTTTAAAAAAAATTTTTTTTGGTGCTAAATTGTAAATTTGGGATGTGCACTTCATATCTGAGAGTCAAATCGAAGCGTAACTTTGATTCGAATTTACTACATCGGTCACTTGTAACATTGTTTCACACCTACAACACTTGTTACACAGATCTAAGTGATAGAAAACAGATTGATATATTCTACACTAGAAACTACCAGATAACAAGCTGCTATATTAATACCAGTTATCAATAGCTAAGAGGTACTTAAACAATATTGTAATTTTGGGGCAATACCCTCACAAGTCAAACTGAGAGGTCAGTTTATAGGGAAAACTGTTGCCTGGATACAATTCTAAAACAATTTCCATATGTCCTTTGCAGACTTTACATGCCAGAAAAACACAGGTGCCAACTGCTGTGGCTTTCTGCAGTGTGCATACCGGCAAGGAGGGCAGGGTTGAGGGTTGGGTGGAAGATGATGTGGAGGATGATGAGGTCCTAGACCCCACATGGAATCAAAGTCATGCGAGTGACATGTGCAGTTTGGAGGAAGAGTCGCTGGTCGCACAGAGGCACCAGCACAGCATAAGAGGGAGCAGGGTGCAAAAGCGGAGCGGCCGTCCCCTAGCGCTCGTCGACATGTATTAGCTCGAGAATTACCAGTAATACATGTAGCGATCAAATGATCCATAATAGAGTTGAGCGAACCCGAACTGCAAAGTTCGGGTTCGTACCAGATTTAGCGATCCAGTCGTAGTTTCACAGTCAGGTGGGTAGTCCGGTGACCAGGGCCCAGACACTGTCTGGGCGGCGGTCAGACGACCGGGACCCAGTATGCCTGATGTTGAAGTTAGGAGTCTGTCAGGATTACTGTTTGATCCAGCACGTAGAACTGTACAACACGGATGACAAATAAGTAACGTATTACTGGTCCTTAGAATGGCCGGATTTAACGTACATAGAATAGTCAAAAATACTAGTCGAGGTCAGGGAACACAGAAAGGGACGCAGCGATGAGGAAAGCCAGGAGTCAGGATACCAGAATATAGAGAAGTCAATAAACAAAGCCAAAAACCAGGTAGAAAACTATAAACAGGAACGCACTCTCGGACAACCACAAGGGAAACCACGACAGGGCACTGAGCAGGATGAGAACTGGGCCTAAATACCCCTCCTTTAGATCTGATAAGCTGTAACCGGCCTTTGACCCCAAAGTCAGTTACCAGGTTTCATTTGCATAATTGCTGCTCAGCATTAACCCTTCTGTGGATTAGGTTGCTGCTCGGCACAACTTTTCCTGTGTGGACAGTAAATGTCATTAACCACATTTTTATAAGCGGATGAATACGTGACATTACCCCCCATCTGAAGAACGCCCACCGGGCGGGCAGGACCAAGCTTAAGAGGAAATTTGGCGTGAAAAGTGCGGATCTTACGGCCTGCATGCAGGTCAGGAGCCGAAACCCAAGAACGATCAGCAGGACCGTAACCTTTCCAATCAACCAAGTACTGTAAAGTGCCCTGAGAAAACCTAGAATCCACGATAGAAGATACCTCATCCTCCTGACCACCCACCACCACCGGAGGGGGAGGAACACAAGGAACAGTATATCTATTGCAGACAAGAGGTAAGGACACATGAAAAGTGTTGGGAACCCCCAAAGATGCAGGAATAGCAGAGAGTAAGACACTGGATTGAGCCTACGAAGCACTTTATAGGGACCAAGGAATCTGGGGGCAAACTTCATGCTAGGGACCTTAAGCTTGATGTTGCGAGATGACAACCAAACCCGATCCCCCACTTGGTACACCGGGTTGGCACTCCTCTGTTTATCAGCAAAATCTTTGAAGCGTTCAGCAGCAGCCCCTAGAGCAGTTTGAACCTTAACCCAAGTATCCCGAATGGAGTCCAGACGCACATCCAGAGCAGGAATGGCAGTTTCAGAAAATACCGCAGGGAGAAGCGTAGGATGCCTACCATTATTGACAAAAAATGGACTGTGCCCAGAGGAGTAATGAACAGCATTGTTTCTAGTGAACTCAGCCCACGGGAGTAGTTTGGACCAATTGTCATGTGTGCTATTAATAAAACAACGCAAATAAACTTCTAATGACTGGTTAGCCATCTCAGCTGTACCATTGGTCTGTGGATGGTGGGAGGAGGAGAAGGAGAGATCAATTCCCAGTTGTTTACTGAACGTCCTCCAGAACCTGGACACAAACTGAGAGCCCCTATCAGACACAATATTGTGAGGGATGCCATGCAAACATGAACCCAGCAGAGTGTCATGCGGTAACACTTCCAGGTTCGGCACCCCGCTGTGCAGAGCCAGACCCTGCCCCCTCTGACGCGGCTTTAACGGTATTTAGGGAGACCGCGCCAGAGAGAGGGTTTTGCGTGATACTGGGAACTACTTCCGCCAGACTTACCTCTCCACAGGCTCTGGCATTGTGGGTCCTACTTCCGAATATGCATGCCGGCTCCTGGGACACGCCGGCTCTACAAACTCTGACGATGTCCTAGCCTTCTGGACTAAGACAAGTATGCTTCATGTCATAGAGGATTACTGGAGAACGGAAACTCACTTACTTTACAAGTGGACAATAGCCCTAAACTATTGGAGGACAACTCATATTAACCTTAAGTATATCTTTCAGCTATTTGTCTACAATATCATTTAATAATGAACTAATGCTTGCTTACTAAATCTTCACTGCTTCAAGCTACTAATAGTATGGAGGACAACTCCCATCATGCTTATTAACTATGAACTGTTCCTGCTTTGCAAATATTCTCAGCTACTTGCTTAAAGTTACTATTGAATATTATTCTCATTAACCTAAAGAATGTTACTTAATGCATCTCTGAGGAAATACTTATTAATGAACTTTGTATTGTTGATTACTTGCACTTCTTCTTATTGGATTATTGCCTAAATGCAATTCATTTAAGTTTAACACTTATTAAAACTTCGTTTGAATCAAGTTCCCAGCAATGCTCTCTTTTCTTAAAGCTACAGTATTGATACTTTGAAGAGTCTCCATTTCTTTACTATTGTTATTAGGGAGTTTTACAAGCTGCAGTTGAGTTCCAATCCAAATCACCCAAGTAGCGTAACAGAATCACCCAACCCTAAAATGGAACCAGCAGAAGTGAATTCCCAAATTACCTCTTTAAACCACAGAGTTGAAATACTCACACAAGGCATGTAGGATTTGCAAATTGCTAATGAGAGACTTCTTTCTTATATTAGAGAAATGCAAAATAAGGTTACTCATTCTTCAAGTGACACTGCTGTCTGCAATCCCGAAATATTTTATGGAGATTGCTCCAAATATAGAGAATTTTTGAATTCATGCAAATTATTGTTTACTCTCAAACATAGGGCATACCCCACAGACAGGATTAAAGTTTGTTCAATAATTTCCTACTTAAGGGGTGAACCTATGTCCCGGGCACATTCATTTCTGGAAAATGAAGATCCTATTTTGGATTCTTTAGATAATTTTATTGAAGCAATGTCATTACTTTATGAGGACCCTAATAAACAATCTACAGCTGATCTTACTATTAGATTATTACAACAAAGAAATCGTCCTGTGGAGGATTATATAGCTGAGTTCAAAAGATGGGCTTCTGAAACTCAATGGAATGATATGGCTCTACATAATCAGTTCCGTTTAGGATTGTCTGAACCAGTTAAAGATGAATTATCTAGAAGCACTCATCCTCCAATGCTTGATACATTAATTCAGCTCTCTATCAGTATAGATAGAAGAATAAGAGAACGTAAAGCTGAAAAGGCTCTCTCTAATTCATTTTGGAAAAAACCCAATCCACCTTTGCGCATGCCTAATAAACCCTTGCAACCAAGTGAACCTATGGAAGTTGGGTTTATTAGGGGACCTTTGACTATAGAAGAAAAAACTAGAAGAAGAAATTTAAATCTCTGTATGTACTGTGCTTCTAAGGAACATCTTTTAGAAGAATGTCCTCTACTAAAACGCGCTAAGGGAGGAAAGCTTAAAATGAATAGCTCAACTCTGAAAACACTTCCCTCTTCCTGCTCTCATCAGTTTGCTGTACCTTTAATATTACAGTGGGACAAATAAAAAATCAAGACTGAAGCTATTATTGATTCTGGAGCTACAGGGATATTCATAGATTCTTCGTTTGTTGAAACCAATAAAATTCCTTATGTGAAAAAAGCATCTTTTATCTCCATCAGAGTTATTGATGGATCTTTAATACCCCTCTGGTCCTATAAAAAATGAAACTATTCCTATAAGGATGTGGCGAAATAGTGTGCTTACAGCGCAGTGGTAAACATTCTTATTTTCTGAGTGCTAATCTGCTAAATAGTAAATTTCGGGGCCTGCACTTCATATCTGAGAGTCAAATCGAAGCGTCTAATAGTGTGCTTACTGCTGCTTACATTGGAGTTTTAAAAACAATTTCCATATTTCCTTTGCAGACTTTACATGCCAGAAAAACACAGGTGCCAACTGCTGTGGCTTTCTGCAGTGTGCATACCGGCAAGGAGGGCAGAGTTGAGGGTTGGGTGGAAGATGATGTGGAGGATGATGAGGTCCTAGACCCCACATGGAATCAAAGTCATGCGAGTGACATGTGCAGTTTGGAGGAAGAGTCGCTGGTCGCACAGAGGCACCAGCACAGCATAAGAGGGAGCAGGGTGCAAAAGCGGAGCGGCCGTCCCCTAGCGCTCGTTGACATGTATTAGCTCGAGAATTACCAGTAATACATGTAGCGATCAAATGATCCATAATAGAGTTGAGCGAACCCGAACTGCAAAGTTCGGGTTCGTACCAGATTTAGCGATCCAGTCGTAGTTTCACAGTCAGGTGGGCAGTCCGGTGACCAGGGCCCAGACACTGTCTGGGTGGCGGTCAGACGACCGGGACCCAGTATGCCGGATGTTGAAGTTAGGAGTCTGTCAGGATTACTGTTTGATCCAGCACGTAGAACTGTACAACACGGATGACAAATAAGTAACGTATTACTGGTCCTTAGAATGGCCGGATTTAACGTACATAGAATAGTCAAAAATACTAGTCGAGGTCAGGGAACACAGAAAGGGACGCAGCGATGAGGAAAGCCAGGAGTCAGGATACCAGAATATAGAGAAGTCAATAAACAAAGCCAAAAACCAGGTAGAAAACTATAAACAGGAACGCACTCTCGGACAACCACAAGGGAAACCACGACAGGGCACTGAGCAGGATGAGAACTGGGCCTAAATACCCCTCCTTTAGATCTGATAAGCTGTAACCGGCCTTTGACCCCAAAGTCAGTTACCAGGTTTCATTTGCATAATTGCTGCTCAGCATTAACCCTTCTGTGGATTAGGTTGCTGCTCGGCACAACTTTTCCTGTGTGGACAGTAAATGTCATTAACCACATTTTTATAAGCGGATGAATACGTGACATTACCCCCCATCTGAAGAACGCCCACCGGGCGGGCAGGACCAAGCTTAAGAGGAAATTTGGCGTGAAAAGTGCGGATCTTACGGCCTGCATGCAGGTCAGGAGCCGAAACCCAAGAATGATCAGCAGGACCGTAACCTTTCCAATCAACCAAGTACTGTAAAGTGCCCTGAGAAAACCTAGAATCCACGATAGAAGATACCTCATCCTCCTGACCACCCACCACCACCGGAGGGGGAGGAACACAAGGAACAGTATATCTATTGCAGACAAGAGGTAAGGACACATGAAAAGTGTTGGGAACCCCCAAAGATGCAGGAATAGCAGAGAGTAAGACACTGGATTGAGCCTACGAAGCACTTTATAGGGACCAAGGAATCTGGGGGCAAACTTCATGCTAGGGACCTTAAGCTTGATGTTGCGAGATGACAACCAAACCCGGTCCCCCACTTGGTACACCGGGTTGGCACTCCTCTGCTTATCAGCAAAATCTTTGAAGCGTTCAGCAGCAGCCCCTAGAGCAGTTTGAACCTTAACCCAGGTATCCCGAATGGAGTCCAGACGCACATCCAGAGCACGAATGGCAGTTTCAGAAAATACCGCAGGGAGAAGCGTAGGATGCCTACCATTATTGACAAAAAATGGACTGTGCCCAGAGGAGTAATGAACAGCATTGTTTCTAGTGAACTCAGCCCACGGGAGTAGTTTGGACCAATTGTCATGTGTGCTATTAATAAAACAATGCAAATAAACTTCTAATGACTGGTTAGCCATCTCAGCTGTACCATTGGTCTGTGGATGGTGGGAGGAGGAGAAGAAGGAGAGATCAATTCCCAGTTGTTTACTGAACGTCCTCCAGAACCTGGACACAAACTGAGAGCCCCTATCAGACACAATATTGTGAGGGATGCCATGCAAACATGAACCCAGCAGAGTGTCATGCGGTAACACTTCCAGGTTCGGCACCCCGCTGTGCGGAGCCAGACCCCGCCCCCCTCTGACGCGGCTTTAACGGTATTTAGGGAGACCGCGCCAGAGAGAGGGTGTTGCGTGATACTGGGAACTACTTCCACCAGACTTACCTCTCCACAGGCTCTGGCGTTGTGGGTCCTACTTCCGAATATGCATGCCGGCTCCTGGGACACGCCGGCTCTACAAACTCTGACGACGTCCTAGTCTTCTGGACTAAGACAAGTATGCTTGATGTCATAGAGGATTACTGGAGAACGGAAACTCACTTACTTTACAATTGGACAATAGCCCTAAACTATTGGAGGACAACTCAGATTACCCTTAAGTATATCTTTCAGCTATTTGTCTACAATATCATTTAATAATGAACTAATGCTTGCTTACTAAATCTTCACTGCTTCAAGCTACTAATAGTATGGAGGACAACTCCCATCATGCTTATTCACTATGAACTGTTCCTGCTTTGCAAATATTCTCAGCTACTTGCTTAAAGTTACTATTGAATATTATTCTCATTAACCTAAAGAATGTTACTTAATGCATCTCTGAGGAAATACTTATTAATGAACTTTGTATTGTTGATTACTTGCACTTCTTCTTATTGGATTATTGCCTAAATGCAATTCATTTAAGTTTAACACTTATTAAAACTTCGTTTGAATCAAGTTCCCAGCAATTCTCTCTTTTCTTAAAGCTACAGTATTGATACTTTGAAGAGTCTCCATTTCTTTACTATTGTTATTAGGGAGTTTTACAAGCTGCAGTTGAGTTCCAATCCAAATCACCCAAGTAGTGTAACAGAATCACCCAACCCTAAAATGGAACCAGCAGAAGTGAATTCCCAAATTACCTCTTTAAACCACAGAGTTGAAATACTCACACAAGGCATGTAGGATTTGCAAATTGCTAATGAGAGACTTCTTTCTTATATTAGAGAAATGCAAAATAAGGTTACTCATTCTTCAAGTGACACTGCTGTCTGCAATCCCAAAATATTTTATGGAGATCGCTCCAAATATAGAGAATTTTTGAATTCATGCAAATTATTGTTTACTCTCAAACATAGGGCATACCCCACAGACAGGATTAAAGTTTGTTCAATAATTTCCTACTTAAGGGGTGAACCTATGTCCCGGGCACATTCATTTCTGGAAAATGAAGATCCTATTTTGGATTCTTTAGATAATTTTATTGAAGCAATGTCATTACTTTATGAGGACCCTAATAAACAATCTACAGCTGATCTTACTATTAGATTATTACAACAAAGAAATCGTCCTGTGGAGGATTATATAGCTGAGTTCAAAAGATGGGCTTCTGAAACTCAATGGAATGATATGGCTCTACATAATCAGTTCCGTTTAGGATTGTCTGAACCAGTTAAAGATGAATTATCTAGAAGCACTCATCCTCCAATGCTTGATACATTAATTCAGCTCTCTATCAGTATAGATAGAAGAATAAGAGAACGTAAAGCTGAAAAGGCTCTCTCTAATTCATTTTGGAAAAAACCCAATCCACCTTTGCGCATGCCTAATAAACCCTTGCAACCAAGTGAACCTATGGAAGTTGGGTTTATTAGGGGACCTTTGACTATAGAAGAAAAAACTAGAAGAAGAAATTTAAATCTCTGTATGTACTGTGCTTCTAAGGAACATCTTTTACAAGAATGTCCTCTACTAAAACGCGCTAAGGGAGGAAAGCTTAAAATGAATAGCTCAACTCTGAAAACACTTCCCTCTTCCTGCTCTCATCAGTTTGCTGTACCTTTAATATTACAGTGGGACAAATAAAAAATCAAGACTGAAGCTATTATTGATTCTGGAGCTACAGGGATATTCATAGATTCTTCGTTTGTTGAATCCAATAAAATTCCTTATGTGAAAAAAGCATCTTTTATCTCCATCAGAGTTATTGATGGATCTTTAATACCCCTCTGGTCCTATAAAAAATGAAACTATTCCTATAAGGATGTGGCGAAACCGACCTCGCCACTGGGCATTGGAGAGGACTGATTGCCAGCCTCCTGCCATGTGACTATGGCCCCTGGGATGTATTGCCCTTTAAAGACATGATTTGGGCATAATGAATTTGTGTTGTGCTGGCCCTTTAAGAACCATCTGGGGGACATACTGTGGAGTTACTGGGTGGCCACCATTTCATGTATCAGAGGCACATGGTGAGAACAATGGATGGCGGCCATTTTAACTCACAGACACTGTGTGGACTTTTCTACACGGTGCCATCTCGCCAGTATGTGGTGCACGAAGACATCGTTCATTAGTTTTAAACTATACAACAGGGGACACATTATACAGTAATTATTTTGCATATAGCCTGTATATGTTCCGCGGAATCTGCATTAACCCCTTAAAACCGGAGGACGTACAATTACGCCCTCTAATAGGCGGCTCTAAACGCCGCCGGGCGTAATTGTACGCCCTCCGGTTTTTGTTAACTTACCCGGTCGCTGGCGGTCCCACGCCGGCGATCGCGGTTGGGGGGACTCCCAGGGAGCCCCCCGCGGCACATCCGTCCTCGTTGAAGCCCCCCGGCCATGTGAGAGTGGGGTCCTGGCGAGGACCCCACAATCACATGGCCGGGGATAGCTGGCTTCTGTATTGCCAGCAGAGGGGCTGCCTGTAATGACAGGTGGTCCCCCTGCTGGCTGAAAATAAAAGTAAAACAAATAAATGGTGTAAAAAAAAATAATAATATATACTTAGGTCATATATATATATTATATATATATGACCTAAGTATATATATATACACATATACATACACACATGTACACCGTCTAGGTGTATTTTACTATTAATATATATATATAATTATATATATATATTAATATCAAATTACACGTAGACTGATACTGATTAAATATATATATAATTATTGTTATATATATATTATATAATATAAAAAAAAATAAAAATGTAAATATCAAGTAAATAAAATTAAAAAATTATTAAACAAATAATTAAAAATATATAGATATTTGCTCTAACTGTTTTGTGAAATTAATATATATATATACCAAAATACACGAAAATCTAAATAATATATATATATTCTATATACATAAATATATACATATATAATGGTATATACCTATATATAAATAAAAATATGTAAAAAAATTATATAGATATATATACATATATATATATACACATACGTATATATATAATATTATATTAATTCTACATATATATTTATGTAATATTTTTACATAATTAGGTATCTTAATTAATTACAATTAGCAGGACCTGCCTGACAAACCCATGCCGAAAGTAAAGGGAATTTAATTTGCTAGCACTATATTTAACCCTATAACTTTCCAAGACACCATAAAACCTGTACATGGGGGGTACTGTTCTACTCGGGAGACTTCACTGAACACAAATATTAGTGTTTCAAAACAGTAAATGTATTACAACGATGATATCGCCAGTAAAAGTGAAGTTTTTTGCATTTTTCACGCACAAACAGCATTACACGGACAATATTATTGCTGTGATACTTTTACTGTTTTGAAACACAAATATTTGTGTTCAGCGAAGTCTCCCGAGTACAACAGTACCCCTCATGTACAGGTTTTATGGTGTTTTCAAAAGTTACAGCGTCAAATATAAGGCTTTGCATTTCAGTTTTTTCACATTAAAATTCGCCAGATTGGTTATGTTGCCTTCGAGACCCTATGGTAGCCCAAGAATGAAAATTACCCCTATGATGGCATACCATTTGCAATAGTAGACAACCCAAGGTATTGCAAACAGGGTATGTCCAGTCTTTTTTAGTAGCCACTTAGTCACAAACACTGGCCAAAATTGGCATTTTTTTGCATTTTTCACACAAACAGATACTAACGCTAACTTTGGCCAGTGTTTGTGACCAAATGGCTACTAAAAAAGACTGGACATACCCCATTTGCAATACCTTGGGTTGTCTACTATTGCAAATGGTATGCCATTATGGGTGTAAATTTCATTCCTGGGCTACTATACAGTCTCAAAGGCAACGTAACCAATCTGGCGAATTTCAATTTCAAATGTAACGTGCTATATTTGACCCTGTAACTTCCCAAAACGCCATAAAACCTGTACATAGGGGGTACTGTCTTACACGTGAGACTTTACTGAATATAAATATATGTATTTTATTGCAGTAAAAGCAAACAGTATTATGACATTGACCGTTAAAATGTCATGTAGAACTAAAAAAATCCCAAAAAAACTTATTTTCTCCCATTTTTTTCATATTAAATTATGTTTCATAGCTAAATATTTGATATTAAATGAAAGCCCTGTTTCCCCTGAATAAAATGATATATAATAAGGCTGGGTGCATTTACTATGAAAGAGGTGTATTACGGTTGGACAGACATGTAGCGCAAATGCCAGGTTTTGTTTACATTTTGTTTTGTTCACAATGTGTACATTTGGCTCCGTCCTTAAGGGGTTAAACTGCATCTTCCAAACTACTGAACGGATCTGGGTGAATTATGGATATGTGGTTCACTCAGATCCCCCGGTTCCGAGGATATACTTTTTATGTGGTTATTGCATGTTTTGGGGTCCCTGTGATGTGTTTTATGATACTGTATTTCTCTGCCTGTGATAATTAGATTAACCATTGTGTTCAGTAATCATATCACAGGCAGAGGGGAGGATTTTGTGTGGGAGTGTCTGTGTGTATTGTACGGAGTGATTGGTTGTATTTCAAAACCCTATGGGCAGTACTATGTTTGTGGATTGTGAATAAAAGAGTCTGTATGTGCCAGTACAGTCAGTTCTGCTTGACCTCAAAACGAAGTGTCGTCTCGTGATTGGGGAAATTGGATTGTATGCTGATTGCCAGGAGTGTAAGCTGATTGTATGCTTTTCCTGTTCAGCTGCTTACAGCATTCATATGCTTGAGAGCATTCGTATGCTTCTCCGGTTCGGTGGTTGTGGTGTCTGCTGCAGTGCTTGGAGTCCTCAGGAAGCGCTAGGAGCATCCTTCAATGGAGGTACCCAGTCGGGGTGCCAGGTGATCCGTTACACAGGACAATTGTCAATAATAACCATTCAGAATTTCTTGTTTTTGATATTATAAAATCCCCTCTTTTTCCAATCATCTTAGGAATCAACTGGTTACAAATTCATAATCCCTTCATTCGTTGGGCTCCCTTTTCTCTCACCTTTGACTCAGATTATTGTAAGGATAATTGTCTCCCACAGATTCCTACACTTCAATTAAGTCAAGAAAAATTAAGACCTGGATCTCGTAACAAAAAAGCTGATGCTCTTTCCAGAATTCCATTCAATCCTGCTTCAGAAAAGAAAACCTTTTCAATATTATCAAACAATAAAGTTATTGGATTTACAACTACTATATTGGATGAATTGAAAAAATTCTCTCACAAGGAACTTGAACTACCTTCTACTCCTAAATTGTTCAAAAAAGGTGGAATCTTTTATTTCAAAAATAGAATTTATATTCCTCCAAAACTCAGAAACAACCTCTTAAAATTAATTCACGATTCACCCCTTGCTGGACATCCCGGAATAAAAAAGACACTTGAACTCTCTACTAGACAATATTGGTGGCCTCGTCAAGACAAAACCATTGAATCCTATGTAAAGTCTTGTCCAGTTTGTCAAAGGTCCAAAGTGGAACGTCACCTTCCTTATGGATTATTGACTGGATCACCAGTACCTGAAAGACCTTGGCAGTCTATTTCCATGGACTTTATGGTGGAACTCCCTCCTTCTCATAAATACACCACCATCCTTGTTGTCGTAGATCGTTTCACGAAAATGTCACATTTCATTCTTTTGAAAAAGTTACCCTCATCCTCTGAACTTTCCAAAGTTTTCATGGACAGTATAATCAAATTACATGGATTTCCTGAAGAAATAATCTCAGACAGAGGTTCTCAATTTACTTCACATTTTTGGAAGGAAATGTGTTCTTCACTTAAAATCCAACGTAAACTTTCTTCAGCATACCATCCGCAAACAAATGGCCAAACAAAACGAGTCAATCAATGTCTGGAACAATACCTTCGTTGTTACTGTACGTATTTACAAGATGACTGGAGTAATTGGTTACCCATGGCTGAATTTGCCTATAATAATTCCATACATTCAAGCAGCAAAATGACTCCATTCTTTTCAAATTATGGATTCCATCCCTCCTTGTTCCCTGAAGATCCCAAGACAACTTCTAATCCAATAGTTACTTCTCAAAATATGGAAATGTCTTCATTGTTCAAGCAATTAAAGACAAACCTTGAAAGTTCTATGTCCTTATATAAAAGGAAATATGATATTAAAAGGAGAGCTCCACCTAAATATAAAATTGGTGACACTGTTTGGTTATCTTCAAAAAATATTTCTACTAACCGTCCCTCTAAGAAACTTGGTCCTCTTTTTCTTGGACCTTTTCAAATTGAATCAATTATTAATGAAAATGCAGTAAAATTGAAACTTCTTCCTTCACTTAAACTGCATCCTGTTTTCCATGTTTCACTCCTAAAGTCTTTTCTCCCGGATCCCTTCCATAGGGAACAATTGTGGAAGCCTGACCCCATTGAAGTACAAGGAGAATTGGAATATGAAATAGAGAAAATTCTTGACTCCAAACTTCATAGAGGTAACTTACAATACCTTATTAAATGGAAGGGTTATGGAGAAGAAGATAACACATGGGAGAATTCCTCTGAAATACATGCAAAGAAGTTGATTACTGCCTTTCACAGGAGATACCCTAAAAAACCGAGGTAATAGCACCCGGAGTGTGCTCCTTAGGTGGGGGGTCCTGTCATGCGGTAACACTTCCGGGTTCGGCACTCTGCTGTGCGGAGCCAGACCCCGCCCCCCTCTGACGTGGCTCTAACGATATTTAGGGAGACCGCGCCAGAGAGAGGGTGTTGGGTGATACTGGGAACTACTACCGCCAGACTTACCTCTCCACAGGCTCTGGCATTGTGGGTCCTACTTCCGAATATTCACGCCGGCTCTACAAACTCTGAAGACGTCCTAGCCTTCTGGACTAAGACAAGTATGCTTCATGTCATAGAGGATTACTGGAGAACGGAAACTCACTTACTTTACAAGTGGACAATAGCCCTAAACTATTGGAGGACAACTCAGATTACCCTTAAGTATTTCTTTCAGCTATTTGTCTACAATATCATTTAATAATGAACTAATGCTTGCTTACTAAATCTTCACTGCTTCAAGCTACTAATAGTGTGGAGGACAACTCCCATCATGCTTATTAACTATGAACTGTTCCTGCTTTGCAAATATTCTCAGCTACTTGCTTAAAGTTACTATTGAATATTATTCTCATTAACCTAAAGAATGTTACTTAATGCATCTCTGAGGAAATACTTATTAATAAACTTTGTGTTGTTGATTACTTGCACTTCTTCTTATTAGATTATTGCCTAAATGCAATTCATTTAAGTTTAACACTTATTAAAACTTTGTTTGAATCAAGTTCCCAGCAATTCTCTCTTTTCTTAAAGCTACAGTATTGATACTTTGACGATTCTCCGTTTCTTCACTATTGTAATTAGGGAGTTTTACAAGCTGCAGTTGAGTTCCAATCCAAATCACCCAAGTAGCATAACACAGAGCTAGGAAGCTCAACAATAAAGTCCACGGATAAGTGGGACCATGGAATCTCAGGAACAGGAAGAGGCTGCAACAGGCCACAGGGAAGTGAATGAGTCACCTTAGAAACTGCACACACAGAACATGCCTGCACATACTCCTTAACATCTTTCCTGAGTGAATCCCACCAAAATGATCTAGTGATCGCGGCAGTGAACTTATTGATGCCTGGATGTCCAGCAGTTATATTGTCATGGAACACTTTCATGTTATTAACCCTTTCACATAGGGGAACGAACAGTTTATCACACGGTTTACCACTGGGCGTCTGAGGCTGGGCCTCCAGTATGGTGCCAAGCAGTGGAGAAGACCGTGAGAGGACAGTAGTAGCAATAATACACTCTGGTGGAATAATAGGAGATGTCACCTGTTCCAGGGCTGACTCATTATCAAATTGCCTGGACAAGGCATCAGCCTTGGTATTTTTAGAACCAGGTCTATAAGTAATGAGGAAGTTAAAACGTGAAAGGAACAGTGACCATCTAGCCTGTCTGGAAGACAAACGTTTGGCATCCCCTATATATGCCAAGTTTTTGTGGTCGGTTATGATCAACAGGGGGTCCTTGGAACCCTTCAAAAGATGTCGCCACTCCTTGAGGGCAAGAATAATGGCCAACAGTTCTCTATTGCCAATATCGTAGTTGCGCTCAGCAGGAGACATCTTTCTGAAAAAGTAGCCACAAGGATGCAATGGTGTTCCCTGGCTTTCTTTCTGAGAGAGAACAGCCCCTACCCCTCTCTCGGATGCATCAACCTCCAATATAAAAGGTTTACTGGTGTCGGGATGTTTTAGTATGTCCGCAGTATGTCAAATCTTTGTTTAAGAGTCTCAAAAGCATTCACAGCCTCTTTGGACCATACCGTGCTACTAAACCCTTTGCGAGTCATATTAGTGATGGGGGCTATTACAGAAGAAAATCCCTTGATGAATCTTCTGTAATTGTTGGCAAAACCAATAAACCTTTGAATAGATTTTAAACCAGAGGGTAATGGCCAGTGTAGTACAGCCTCTAGTTTTTTAGGATCCATTTGAAATCCAGATGCAGAGATGTTGTAACCCAAAAAGTGGACTTCAGGCTGGTCAAATATGCACTTTTCTAATTTACAATAAAGTTTATTTTTCAACAACGTCTGCAGAACCTGTTTCACATGGGAGTGGTGAGTTTGAAGATCAGGGGAATACACCAAAATATCATCCAAATAAACCAAGACAAATGAGTAAATGAATTCCCTGAGTACATAATTTATAAAGTCTTGGAATATGGCCTAGGCGTTGCATAACCCAAATGGCATTACCAGATATTCATGGTATCCACTACGGGTATTAAATGCCGTCTTCCACTCATGATTCTCTTTAATTCTAACCAAATTGTAAGCGCTCCTAAGGTCAAGCTTAGTAAATACTTTAGCTCCCTGAAGTCTATCGAACAATTCGGAAATGAGTGGGATAGGGTATGCATTTTTTACAGTGATTTTATTAAGTGCCCTGTAGTCTATGCAAGGGCGTAACTCACCACCCTTTTTCTCAACAAAAAAGAATCCTGCACCAGCTGGTGAGGATGACTTTCTTATGTGCCCTTTGCTCAAGGATTCTTTGATGTATTCCTCCATTATTTTACTCTCCTGGGGAGATAAGGCATAAACTGACCCCTTAGGTGGCATAGCGCCTGGAAACAGGTTAATGGCAAAGTCATATGCTCTGTGGGGAGGCAATACATTGGATTGAGCCTTGTTAAACACCTCCTGAAGTTCTCGGTATTGTATGGGAACTCCAGGAGTTTGGGGAGTGGTAGTGGGAAGGTCAATAGTATCCAATTTCTTTAGTACTGGTTTTATACATCTCCCCATACACTCTTTACTCCATTCTAATATCTCCTCATTAGCCCAGTCAATATAGGGATTGTGCTTACTCAGCCACGGAAACCCTAATATGATAGGACATAATGGAGAAGTAATAACCTGAAACGTCATCTCCTCCCTATGGGAGGCCCCAATAGAGATCATAATAGGGCCAGTTTTGTGGGTTATAAGTGGTTGTGTGAGTGGTCTACCATCAATAGCCTCTACAGCTAGCGGCGTAGGTCTCTCCCTGACCGGTATCTCATTACCCCTAATAAACTGGACATCAATAAAATTTCCAGCAGCACCTGAGTCCATTAAAGCACTGCAAGAAAACTTCTTGTTATCAAGGGAAATAGATACCTGAAGGAGGAATCTACTTTTGTTTTTGTTAGAGGACAACTCCATCACACCTAAGACCTGTCCCCTTAAGGTTCTTAGGTGCGGATGTTTTCCGGACGCACTGGGCAATTAGTTATCATATGTCCTTTTCTACCGTAATGTAGGCATAACCCCTCCCTTCTACTATACTTTTTTTCGGCCTGCATAGATTCGGGTTCGGACTGTACAGGGAGGTTAGACAAAACAGGTTTAAAGAATCGAGGTGGTAGGGACATAGCCGTACGTCTGGTCTTGCTTCTGGTGACTTCTCTGAGTCTTAACCTATTATCAATATGCATGACAAACGTAATAAATTCGTTAAGACTCTTAGGTAATTCTCTGAGAGACCCTTTTTGAATGCTGATATTAACCCATTGTTAGTCCAGTCTACCTCGGAAGCTAAGGTACGGAATTCAATAGCATAATCCGAGATAGACCGGTTACCTTGTCTGATGTGCATTAGGGCAGTGGAGGCGTCATCCTCCCTACCCAATGGCTCAAACGTGAGCTTGAATTCGGCAAGGAATTCCTGGTAATTATGAGCAATGCTCCGATTACTCTCCCACAACAGATTAGCCCAGGCAATGGCCTTGCCCTTTAATGGATTCATTAGATAACCAATTTTTACTCTGTCCGTGGGGAACGACCCTGGTAAGGCCTCAAAATGGTACTCCACCCGATTAAGAAAACCCCTGCATTCCTGGATATTGCCATCAAACTGTAGGGATGGCGATAAGGAGATACTAGGAGTCCTATTAACAGTGGGTGGAGGTACACAGGGTAGAGGTGCTATGCGCCGTTCTAGCGAGAAGCGTACTGAAAGCCTGAGCGAATTGATCCATGCGGTGATCATTCTCCTCTAATTTCCTCTCGCAAGCAGCTATGTGCTGACAGGGTCTATGGCCATGTTGTAATGTCAGGATTACTGTTTGATCCAGCACGTAGAACTGTATAGCACGGATGACAAATAAGTAACGTATTACCGGTCCTTAGAATGGCCGGATTTAACATACATAGAATAGTCAAAAATACTAGCCGAGGTCAGGGAACACAGAAAGGGACGCAGCGATGAGGAAAGCCAGGATTCAGAATACCAGAATATAGAGAAGTCAATAAACAAAACCAAAGTAAAAAACCAGGTAGAAAACTATTAACAGGAACGCGCTCTCGGACAACAACAAGGGAAACCACGACAGGGCACTGAGCAGGATGAGAACTGGGCCTAAATACCCTTCCTTTAGATGTAACTGGCCTTTGACCCCAAAGTCAGGGACCAGGTTTCATTTGCATAATTGCTGCTCAACATTAACCCTTCTGTGGATTAGGTTGCTGCTCGGCACAACTTTTCCCACATTTTTATAAGCGGATGAATACGTGACAGTCAGTGTGGAATGGATAAGCAGGGTCTGGTGCAGGGTAACCGCACGCACCCTGGTCTTGAGCACTAGCGTTTGTGAGGCCACATACCAGGACCCTGATGCAGCTTCAGTAAAAAGAGTACTGGATACCAGAAGCCATCACCAGACTGATCCGCAACTTGGAACAGGATGTGACATTCACTGTAGCGGCTGTGCTCGCTTTTGGCGTTCTCACCCCTCTGCTGCTCACCTGTTTGCGCTGCAGCGTAACTTCCGCCTTCCCACTCACCACCTCATGAGACTGTGGGTCACTTAGTATAAACTATGTACACAATAGCAGAGGCTTGTGAAGGCCTTTTCTCCATGCATCAGGAGTTGAGCTCAGTTTGAACAATGAAAGAGAATACCCTGCACTCCAACCCTCTCTCACATGGATAATTCTGGTGATCCTCCTGACAGCCATGCTTTAGATTTTGATGTATGTTCTTCCAAAGCTAAAATCAAAGATTCCATCTAGTGCTATTTTATGGCTCAGCTGTATTTTTAATTTTTAGTTATTTTATATTAATTTAAGTGATTTCCCTATCCACATTTGTTTGCAGGGCACTTGTCCTACTCCTACCCCCATTTTACTTCCTTTTGCAGCTCTCTAGCCTTTTCCAGGAGTTTTTTAAGAGGCATTTTTGTGCCCAAGAGTTTGGGTCCCCATTGACTTCAATGGGGTTCACGTTCGGGGTCAAGTTCGAGCCCGAACCCAGACTTTTTTTTCAAAGTTCGGCCAAACCCGCCGGACCCGAACATTTCAGGTGTCCGTTCAACTCTAGTTATGACACAAAATCAAACTCAGTTGTAAAATGGGAACATGATTTAGGTTGAAACATTTCCACTACACTCTTGGCGTAACTCTTTCGACCTAACAAGGAAAACAATACACTGTATAAGTTTAAAGGAATCTTGGCTCCCTCCAGATCATGTAAATTTCAACCATTAGCATCTAACTGTTGTTAGAGATGTGAAAGGGAGACGCTTTAGAGACTTAAACTAGTCTAAATCAGAAAAGTATCCCCAGCAGTGTCTCCAGCAGGGCCGTATTAAACGCACCTGTCCTATTTGCCCCGAGCCCAGTTACTCCTGGAGGGCCCAAAGCAGCTGCCCCGTGGGCCTTGCTGTATGCAAAAAAAAATAATTTATCTGCCCCATGGGCCCGTCCATGTTGTGGGTGCACCGAGGACCCACACACTTAGGAGGCCCATCAGTTGAACCATGCACTTAGGGCCACCCAGTGGATATTTCTCAGCAGGGGCTGGGTTGTAGCCCTTTAACAACATAACCCTTGCTCAACCGCAACCGGCAGGGAAGTAGAGAGAGCCATGAGTCACTTCCTCTAAAATCTCAACTAACTCAGCCTGCCACAGGACCCCAGGAAAGCCATCCTCCTGTCCCCAAAAGGTAGGACATTGGAGGGTGGCTTTAAAAGTATAACGTTTGCATGTGTGTCAGTATGTCTGTGTATGTGTCAGTATGTCTGTCAGTGTGTCTGTGTGTGTGTCAGTATTTCTGTCTGTGTGTGTCAGTATTGTCGGTTTCCGTTGACCCTTCAATATTGATCACTATGGCTCTCTCTAGGTATGATATGACTTTTACCAACAAAAAAATTCTTCCTCCGGTCATTCCTTAGCTTATCGTGAGATATATGATATATAATATCTATAGCTATATAAGGAGTTAGCCTTTTCCGTTACAAGTAATTCCAGAAACCGTTTTATAAATTATTCTAGATAATAACTTGACTATTACTAAAATAATTCAGTGCCTGAAGACCCAAAGGACACTGCGTGAATATTGTAAAATAAATGAGACAATATACAAAATAAAATTAAGATATAAGTGTATTGAATGAATGTTACAGAATGAAAAATGTTCAATCTTACCAAATAAAAATAATAGCTACAGAATGTGTCCCTATGTACCTCTCGGGTGTATGGGTGGAATGAGTGGAGAAATGACACTGTTCAGCTGTTCCTCTGTCAGTTTTATACCCTTTTCTCGTCCCAAAATAATACCATATTTTCTCACAAATGTCCTGCATCTTGCCCTGATGTAATGTATTGAAAATCTGTGTTCAGCATATTTTCTAGTTGGTTTTGTCTATAGTTAGGTTCAAGATTAAAGATGTATATCTTGTTTACATTGTGATTGACACGCACATGTGGCTTTATGCTAGTTTGGGCCTGTGTGTGTTGCAACCTTTAAAATCTTACGACTGTAATCTAAATATATATTCTCATGCAGTTGTAATGTTTGTGTCATATAACTAAAATGTATATCTGACCGAGCAGCTATATTTTAATTAAATAATACAAGAAAATCAATCCATACTCCGCAAGTGTGTCTGTCAGCGTGTATCTGTATGTGTCAGTATGACTGTGTGTGTGTCACTATATCTGTCAGTGTGTCTGTGTGTCAGCATGTCTCTCAGTGTATCTGTGTGTGTCATTATGTCTGTGTGGGTCAGTATGTCTGTCAGTGTATATGGATGTGTGTTAGTATGTCAGTGTGTCAGTATGTCTGTGTGTGTGTGTGTGTGTCAGTCTGTTAGTATGTGTGTCTGTCTGTGTCAGCATGTCTGTCAGAGTGTGTGTATAAGTATGTCAGAATGTGTGTCAGTGTGTGTATCAGTATATCTGTCAGTGGGTGTTAGTATGTGTCAGTGTGTATCTGTGTCAGTATGTCTGTCAGTGTGTCTGTTTGTCAGTATGTCTGTCAGTGTGTATCTATATGTTGTCAGTATGTATATCTGTTTGACTAAATACAGATACACAGATATACAATGTATCTGTGTTTTTCTATGTAATCTCTGTGTATCTGCATATGTGTTCTTGTGTGTATGTTCATGTGTGTATCGGTTGTGTATCTGCATTATCATGGTATGTATCTGTGTGTTGTCAGTGTGTGTATCTCTGTCTGTGTACCTGTATACAATCAGTGTGTTTATCTGTGTATCCGCATGTGTGTCAGTGTTTGTACCTGTGTGTCTGCATGTGTGTCAGGTTGTGCATCTGTGTGTCAGTGTGTGTATCTGTGTCAGTCTGTATCTGCATGTGTGTTAGTGTGAGTGTATGTTTACCTGTGTTTGTAAGTGTATCACAGTGTTTGTGTGGCAATGTATGTGTACAGTGGCATTCCTACCACGGTCGCAGGGGTCGTAACTGCAGGAGGCCCAGCCTCCTGGTGCGTTTCCCTCATTTTCAGGTTTTTTCAATCGATTGAAAAAAACCAAAAACGGTTGAAACGCATCTCAAGGAAGAACAACACTATTTTATCCTCAATATTGGTAATGTTTTTATACAGTTTTTTTTATATAGAGTAAAGCTTTGTTTGCATTTTTAAAAGTGTTTTCTGGCCTCCACCTGAGAATTGTGATAAAGAAAAATTGTGATAAAGAGGGGTTGTGCCACTCCACATTTAGCACAGTGTCTGCAAACTTGGAGCCAGTATTATATAGGCTCCAAGTAAAGGTGAGCAGTTTCCCTGTATTCATTACATTATATGGTTTCCAAACAATATTGCACCAGTCTGCTTTTTTGTCTTTCCTTTGTTTATTACATGCACCTTACTGGAATTACCTGATCAAGTCATCAAAAGTGGTCCTGTTGCTGTCATAATGGCACAATCGTTATATAACGTTCAGAGCCATTATGTATAAAAGCCTCAAAACATTGTGAGCATAATACATCTTGTTTAAATCACTTTTCATGTAAAGGACAATAATATTGCACTATCACCCCCTCCCACCCCCATTTATATATAAAAGTATCAGCTTCTCCATTTCTGTATTTTAGGGGTAAGCTCTGTTTTATGTGTATTCTTGCTAGCGCTGCACTTGCACTTTAGTGCTTAGGAGGTGGGCCACATCACCTAAACACTAGACAATATTCTTAGTCGAACAAGTGATAAAATGTTTAATCTCAAAAGATTTTCCAATGCTAGTAAATTCCTTAACGGACTTGGAAAACTTTTACACCCAGTTTAGAAAAGCACTTGGACCCTTGATTTTCAATTGGGGTTAAGAGACTAGGTGCTAAAAATAATTACACATTTTTTGCCTTATTAAAATTTACCTTAGGTTTTTGAGGTAAAACTTGTGTTGGTACATCATCCTGTAATAATACTGTGCAACATTTATGCAACGCTTTTTAATCTATTTAAAGTTGCGGTTGTACTATGTTTTAAAAGCTACATTAAAATCTCATTATTTAATATTAGTAGTCTTATTGCTTCTTATTCCTGGGATTCTTCTCTGATTTTGTACAAAATTCTTTGTCTCATAAAATAAGGCTTTAGGATAATGCCTATCGATAATTCTCTTTTCTAAAAATCCTGAGCTTTAAAATATTCCTCTCCAGTGCAATTCCTACTTCAGTACCATTTTGCTTCTGGTATTTTATGTTTATCACGTTTTTTTTCCAGTTTTAACCGGTGTGTTGTTGTTTTTGGGGTGATTATTACTGTTATTTGCTTTGCTTTTGGTATATCTTTTTATTTACTAAAATAGGCGTTGGTAGCATTGATATGGGGAAACAAATTGTATTACAAAATAGCTGAACATGAATACATTTATTTTGCAATTTTGGCCTAAATCTTTTTCACTTCTTCACCATTCTTGGTTTAGTGGAGGTAAAAACACAACTTCAACACTCCAGCATGTTTCCTCTGTCTGTCTGTTTGTCTGTCTATCTATTTATCTATCTTATTAATATACTCTATTTTTGCATTCTCAAATCTATATAGCAGCTCACTCATTGCTTTTAGTTGCTTAGCTTTGTGCATACATTTGATAAGGAAGTCTTTTTCTAGAGAATTCTGCAAAACATTTTTCTTTTTTTTTTAATGCAAAAACTATATAGATTAGAGCATGCAAAAAAATACAGCATATTAATAAGGCCAAAGCCTATCAAATGCATTAACGTTGTATTGGTGCGAGGAGCGTTCCTTTTAATTGAATGCATTATTTTTCATTGACATGTTCAATTTGCTGACATTCAAAGCACAGTTGTTTCTAGAGCCAGTTGTGATCTCTACAGCTGTCAACCACAAACAAAGCGGTTGCTGGCTGTCCGTTAAAGGGGAGCATGGTAGAGTTTGCATTGTTGGATTGGCATAGCTTAGTTTGTTTTTACTGGATGCTCAGAACATTTGTTTTAAGGATTAAGTAATGGATTGCTCCATCCTGCAACATTTATAAAAGCATTATTCTGCAAGCCAAACCTTCATTTTCAACGAGAGCCTGGTGTCAAAGAACCAGCTGTAAAAATCAACTATTTTTACTGTATAGCAGTTGATAAAATCAGATTAAGGATCAAATGCGATGGATTACAAACATGGATAAAGACAGAAAAAAATCATGTGCAATAAATATACCAGGACTGGGATCCCTTAAAGTTTGACTTATGCTCATAAAGAAGGTAAAGTCCTATTTTTAGTAATCTAATCTTTCTTTCTTGTTCACTAAAAGCATATTTATAAAAATAATCTGCATTAATGTCAGGCCATTTTCCCACAAGGGATGTTTAATAGTACACTATAGTCACCAAAACCACTTTAGTGTAATGAAGCAGTTTTTGTGTACAGA
>CAKOES020000244.1:0-36678 GCA_933207985.1 Pelobates cultripes
CTATTCTGCTCTTTGTCAAAGTGTATCAGGGGCTCTGAGGACGGTGTCAATCCATATCTGCCAAGTGACCCTATGTAGGAGGAACAGTCTCTATTCTGCTCTGTGTCAGTGTGTATCAGGGGCTCTGAGGACAGGTGTCAATCCATATCTGCCAAGTGACCCTATGTAGGGGGAACAGTCTCTATTCTGCTCTGTGTCGGGTGGTAGTATCAGGACCCACTGATAAGGCCAGCGGGAAGGTAATTAAACTGATAAAAAATAATTACTAAACACTCCACTCCTATCCTGGTGTCACATTTGCTTGACGGCGCAGTGCCCCAAATTTGCAGTAAGAGGACCGACCAAGCCTCTTCTTCATCTCCCTGTTACAAAAATCAATGCCGTGTACACGTCCACTGATAGGAGACGCGGAAGGTATTAAACTGATAAAAATAGTACTAAACACACCACTCCTATCTGGTGTCACATTAGCTTGACCGCGCAGTGCCCCAAATTTGCAGTGAGAGGACCGACCAAGCCTCTTCTTCCATCTCCCTGTTACAAAAATCAATGCCGTGTACACGACCACTGATAGGAGACGCGGAAGGTATTAAACTGATCAGAACAATACTAAACACACCACTCCTATCTGGTGGCACATTGGCTTGACCGCGCAGTGCCCCAAATTTGAATTAAGAGGACCGACCAAGCCTCTTCTTCCATCTCCCTGTTACAAAATCAATGCGTGTACCGTCCACTGATGGGAGGCATGAGTCTGATAAACTGATAAAAATAGTACTAAACACACCACTCCTATCTGGTGTCACATTAGCTTGACGGCCTTGGTGCCCAAATTTGCAGTAAGAGGACCGACCAAAGCCTCTTCTTCCATCTCCCTGTTACAAAATCAATGCGGTGTACACGTCCACTGATAGGAGACGCGGAAGGTATTAAACTGATCAGAACAATACTAAACACACCACTCCTTTTTTGGTGAGGCTTTACAGGACAGAGTGCTTCTCCACGGGACATGTTAACTCACGGGCAGCTGGCTCATCAAGGAACCACAGCAGCTTTCCATGTACAGGTAAGACACGTGCAGCCGGTAAGGGTTCAGGCTCTTCTTCCTGGAGGATAAGCTGCAAGCCTGTTGAACGAGGTGACCTTGCTCGGGTCCCAGGTGTACGGTTCCTAAAATGGCTGCCATATACCCGTCCACTGATAGGAGACGCGGAAGGTATTAAACTGATCAGAACAATACTAAACACACTACTCCTATCTGGTGTCGCATTAACGACGGCGCGGTGCCCCCAAATTTATCTTGATCTGCGGTAGGTAAGCGGTTGTCCGCCTGATGGGTTGCAGCTTTTTGAGGGCCCACACCACACTTCGTACACTCCTTTTCAATGGCGGTGAATATACTTAAGCTGTGCAAAGAGTTTACGGTAGATAAAATCAATGCCGTGTACACGTCCACTGATAGGAGACGCGGAAGGTATTAAACTGATCAGAACAATACTAAACACACCACTCCTTTTTTTTGGTGAGGCTTTACAGGACAGAGTGCTTCTCCACGGGACATGTTAACTCACGGGCGGCTGGCTCATCAAGGAACCACAGCAGCTTTCCATGTACAGGTAAGACACGTGCAGCCGGTAAGGGTTCAGGCTCTTCTTCCTGGAGGATACGCTGCAAACCTGTTGAACGAGGTGACCTTGCTCGGGTCCCAGGTGTACGGTTCCTAAAATGGCTGCCATATACACGTCCACTGATAGGAGACGCGGAAGGTATTAAACTGATCAGAACAATACTAAACACACCACAAATAAGGTTTCTCTCCTGTATGGCTCCTCAAATGATGCTTAAGATTAGAAGCGGCTGAAAAGCATTTCTCACACTCCGAACAAAAATATATTTTTAACATTCTCTCCACTTTGAACGAAATGACGTTTGGGAAGAGATTAACATAATTAAACACAGGCAGTAAAAATACAGTTTTTAGCCATACCCTGTAACTTTAAAACTACACATCCCATCTTCATAATTACATATTTGGAATCAGCACACTTAAAACATAAGCATAACCAAAAATCAGCCAAATCCATCCAGGGGTTAAAAAGTTAGCTGGAGGTCCCTTTATGACCGACTGCAAGCACATTTTCCTGCCCAAAACAGTTCATAGATTTGGGCTGTGAGGTCGGTCTATTTCAGGCTGAAAAAACGACTAAGTCCCATCGCGAATGGGACTTAGTCTCGTGAAATAAGGCTGAAAAAAGACTAAGTCCCATGGCGAATGGGACAGTCTCTACATGGTAGGCGGAAGCGGCTGAAAAAGGCTAAGTCCCATCGCCGAATGGGACTTAGTCTCTGCAGCTGAAATAAGGCTGAAAAACACGGCTGAAAAAAAGACTAAGTCCCATCGCTGAATGGGACTTAGTCTCTGCAGCTGAAATAATTTCCCATTTACTGAACCAAGTGGGAAATAGCAAGGCAGGCACAAAGGTTTTGCACCAGGTCTGGGGACACAGGGGACACCGTCTTAAAGGGGCAGTGTCCCAACAAGTCAGGGACCACGGCCTTAAAGGCAGTGTCCCAATCGCCTCTGATGTCCCAAAAAGGTGTTTAAAGGGCCCTTTTCAGTCATAAAGAGTCCATAAGCCCCAATATGCCCACCCGACAGTCTTAAAGGGCCATACACACCAAATAAAAGTGCATACATTTTCACAATCTCCCAGGGCCATAGTCATCTTGGAGGAGGCTGTAGTAAACTACTCCACAACCCAGGAAGCAGGGCAATTTGCCATTTAAAGGGCCCGTTACAAATAGCAGTTTGTAACAGGTGTCAATCCATATCTGCCAAGTGACCCGATGTAGGGGACCAGTCCCTATTCTGCTCTGTGTCAGTGTGTATCAGGGAACCTTAGGACAGGTGTCAATCCATATCTGCCAAGTGACCCCATGTAGGGGTAACAGTCTCTATTCTGCTCTGTGTCAGTGTGTATCATGGTCTCTGAGGACAGGTGTCAATCCATATCTGCCAAGTGACCCTATGTAGGGGGGACCAGTCTCTATTCTGCTCTGTGTCCGTGTGCATCAGGGGCTCTGAGGACAGGTGTCAATCCATATGTCAAGGTGTCAATATGTCATATGTCAGGTGTCAATCCATATTGATTGTGATTTAGGAATGTTGGGTGATTTCTGCCCTTTATGGATTAAAACCAGACTCTGTATCAACTGTGTAATTTTCCATGGGAGTTTTGCCATGGATCCCCCTCCGACATGCCACAGTCCAGGTGTTAGTCCCCTTGAAACAACTTTTCCATCCCTATTGTGGCCAGAAAGAGTCCCTGTGTGTTTTAAAATTCGCCTCCCCATTGAAGTCAATGGCGTTTCGGGCGGTTCGCCGGTTCGCGAACATTTGCGGAAGTTCGCGTTCGCCGTTCGCGAACCGAAAATTTCGGGTTCGTGACATCACTACTTGTAGACTTCATTACTGTGATATTTTACCCAAAAGGTATCAAAACGTTCAAGTTTATTTGCCTAATATAAGAGAGGCAATCGTGTAACACATTAATCACATTAATAAATCTAAAACCCCGCCAACTTGGCTTCTTACTTGAATGTGTATAAGGCACTTTTATAAGTCACACCCGACATGGCTTATCCAATAATATTCAACAAATAACAACACCAAAATCAAGCTGACATGCTAATACTTATTACTTGATTACCAGCTTTGCTGACCGACCGGGGGTATTCCTGCTACCTTATTCAAAAGTCTAAATACTAAATACTCATAATTGTTTTAGCATTCCATTCTTTCCAAACCTCCCTACTAAAATCGTATGAGGATATGGATTTTCTAGCTGCTACTTCATACCTGCCTACTTGTGAAATATAATTTGTGAGTTCTAACATCACATAGTTACATAGTTACATAGCTGAAAAGAGACTTGCTTCCATCAAGTTCAGACTTCCTCACATATGTTTTTGCGATTGATCCAAAATAAGGAAATAAACCCAGTCTGAAGCACTTCCAATTTTGCATCAAACAATGAAAAATCCCTTCTTGAACCCAAAATGGCAGTCAGATATCTCTTTGAATCAAGCAGCTATTACCCCGCTAATTAGAAATTATATCCCTGTATGTTATGTTTTTCGAAATATTTATATAATTGCTGTTTAAACATCTCTATGGACTCTGATAAAACCCACCTCTTCAGGCAGAGAATTCCATATCCTTATTGTAAAAAAAAACCTTTTCCTTAGATGAAATCTCCTTTCTTCCAGCCTAAATGTGTGACATTGTGTCCTATGTATAACCCCGTTTATGAATAGATTTCCAGCTAATGGTTTGTACCAGCCTGAATATATTTGTAGAATGTTATCATATCCCCTCTGAGGCGCCGTTTTTCCAAACTAAAGTTATTTACATTTTTTGACTATAGAAAGGGTTTTAGTTTTCAACCAATTTTTAGCTATTAATGATAAGGCAGCTATGAGAATGTGGAACATCAAATATCTAATAGGTTTAGAATACTGCTCTTTAAAAAATACTGGTCGACATAGGCTTTTTGACAGGAATCGATTGTACACAGAATTTCTCGAAGTCGGTCAGTTGATGCTCGTTTACAGAAATTAAATCTATCACAAGATATGCATGAGTATTGCACCAAGATCTAATCTGCAAACATAAAAAAAGTGCTGCGCTCGGCAGTGTATATAATCGTTCCAATTGTGAAGATGTTAATATTTTACCTTCATAATAAAACATATGTGAATACAAGATCCCACAACGGTTCCATAACCTATAATCAAAATCCGGTATTAGAACCCATAGTGCCCTGATAGGTGTAACTAGAGAGATAGGGGGGCAACTGCACAAAGCATGCTATTGTAGTAGGTAATGTATTAATAAACTGTGGTCTGTGTAATGGTGTCAGCCACATTATATCTGAATTGTGCATTCCAAGTGTGTAATGTTTTTCAATTGTCACCCACTGCGGTAGATGTTGTTGTTGAGGGGCAGACACTAAACTATTCAAGAGTGCCGCTTTATAATGCAAATGGATGTTTGTAAGGCTCCTACCGCCTTTTTCAATGGGCAAATATAGTGTAGTCAGTGCAATCCTAGACCTTTTGCCTTACCAAACAAAGGAGTTTATATTTTGTTGAATTAAGTGAAAATAAGATTGTGGAATAATAATGGGAACTGTTCAAAATAAATATTGCAATTTCTGTACTATGATCATTTTGACCGTGCCTATTCATCCAGACAAAGATATAAATGTTTTATGCCAATTATGTAATATGGTATTTCTTTACTAAGTTTCACATAGTTTTTGGTAAGGAAGCTGTACTCCCCATAAAGTCAGGTGGTCAGTTCTCCATTCATATTTATATTGATTTTGATTTTTAACAAAGTTAAATTTAACTTTGTTAAAAAAGTGAACTTTAAAGCAACCGTTTAGTAGATAGCTCCCTAATGGTACCTTTATGTGGGATTACCATTTTAAGGATACCAAAATTAGAAAGCTATCTGCCAAACAGTTGAAAGTTCAAAATTAAGGGGAAAATAGCCCTTTTCCTAATTTTGATGTTTTGGTTGACTAATAGAGAAGTTCCCAATTTGCTATGCATATGAAAATAAATGGATACCAATACTTGTGAATTTCAAAATTCATCCAAATTTAGATGAAATGTGTTTGCTGAATGAAACAAATACAAATGTGTAGTGCAGGGGTGCCAAAATGGTAGATCCCAGACGGTGTAGAACTACAACTCACATGATAATTTGCATGCCTTTATAACAGCATAAAGAAAGCTGCAGTTTTAATCTGGGGATCTACCGTTTGGGCACCCCTGGTCTAGTGGGAGTGGGTGACTGAATGGGGTGTCACTTTTAATTATAGAACTAAATGTATTTATTCTGATTAGAACACCTTTTTATAAAGAGTACACTTGTAAAAAATATTGTCCACGCTTTACTAATTTGCTTTGGTATGTATTTATTTTTCATTTAGTTTTCTATATTTTCTTTTAACATTTCCTTAAAAAAATACAACATTAATTTGAAATGTTTTTTATTGCAACCCTTTTGCAGACAACCCAATAAAATCAGCTGTGATTGAGGAAGTCATTCCTTTTGTTGAAGGAGGAACTGTAATTCAAGCAACAGCCCTGAATGAAAAGCTGTCTAAGACTTATAAAGATATGGATGTGGACGACTATGTAAAATGGGCTGGAACTATAGTAGATGCACCAGTCATTATAAAATCCAAGGTACAATTTTAAATATTTTTTGCACATCCCAAGAAAATACAGACCATAGATATGATAGTCAGGTTCAATAAAAATTATTTTCTGATTATCTATGAAATATTGCAAGATAAAAACTTTTCATACTCCAATAGTTTCTATACAGGATAAACAAAAGAGTGAAAAATAAACAAAATTGCTTTTTACCAAAAGATAAATGTAAATTTTTTTATACTAATAATAATTATTGATTTCTGTAGCCGAGCACTAGTTTAACATAGGTTTTCCTCTGCTGGTATTCCAACAGCTACTCAGGAACAAGCAGGATATTATAAGAAGCACAGCATAAGTAGTAAATAAATCCACAAATCTCCCATCGCCCTTCCCAATAACTGGACGACACTCAGTATCAGATGCAGAACAAATTTTTAATGCCACGCACTATGCTTTTATGCAATTCTCCCATGCAAGGGAGACACCCACAGAAAATTAGGAATTATCCAATCACTAGCTGGTTACAGTACACATATTCCCTCCCCTCAACCTGAGAGATAACTTAATTATCTGTACATTTTAAACACACATTTTTCCCCAATTCTTAGATGTACCCCAAAACTATAACCTACACGCATAATTCACATATCCCCTGATATCCCCGATCTGGGTGAGCAACATACTGAAAAATCACCCACAGGGGTTCATGAATTTCCTGGAGGTCTTAGTTTTACCGACTGCACACGAGGTGTATGCCCAAAATAGTTCCACATGAAAGGGCTGTGCGGTCTGTCTTTGTTTTGACTAGCCAAAACATGCAAAATCCCAGGGTTAAGGCATTCGTGACTTAGTTCGGCATAATCCCCTTGTTCGTATACCGATTCTCAGAAACTACCATTTCGTTTGGTTGGATTTTCACAAACTTCCATGAGGTTGGATGTTTTAATGGTGTTCGTGCCTTCGAGTGTCCGATTTGGGTTCCAGACACTCGACGACCAAACACCGCTGGTGTCATTCGTATGCCAAGATGGCCGCCGCCACATGTTCGTCTATACGAATGACGGCCACCCTGAAGTTTACACAGGGGTTCGGGCATTTGCAGTTAAGTAGGTATGCTGAAGGTTAACGGGGTCAATTGGTGCCACACTCCACTCCTGGGTGGCCGGGTTGTTAGGTACTTTGTTTGTTTTGACGAACCATATAGGTGAATCCAATATAACTGATGTTAATACCGAACAAAAAAACGAAATAACATAGGAACACAGTGTTACATTAGAGCGATACAAGTTAACAGAATAAACATACACACACAGTGGTATGGACAGCCTCTAGTACCAAAACGGGATACGGACCTATAGCCCATTTTACTACACTTTCCATGTATAAATATTTTTTTAATGCAGTATGTAATTGCCCTGATACTTATTAGATTAATCATGTTGTCTGAATTTTCATAATGCATTTACTGTTAGGAATGGGTATACATTGTACCACTGTTTTTTATTTTGTTTGCTCACTATGATTTTTATGTTACCAGACATCTCCAATTTACACTCTAATTCCACCTGATCTGAAAGATGCCTACACAAAGTCAAAGAACTTGGAACGAGCAATTGAAGATTACCTTGAGGAAAACAGTGTGTGCAAATGCCAGCCTTGTCAAAATGGTGGCACAGTAATTGTGTTAGATGGCGAATGTGTTTGTAAATGCCAAAGACATTATACTGGAGTGGCATGCCAGACACCAAAATCTGATATTTTACCTAGTAAGTAATTTGCAACCATTTTATTGTATATTAATGTGTACAGGTTGTATGTTTATTTATACATAGCACACAGATGGTACTCCCTGCCCACTCCCAATATAACAATTGATGCACTGCACTGCCTTTTTGACACAAAACTCTGAGATTCTTTTCACTCCAAACTGCAATTTGGGCGGACTCACGCTGATTGGGTGATCAGCAGAGCATGGGCAAGGATTTCTGGCTACACAGGCACAGATGCATTTTGCTGCCACCCCCAACCACCAAAAAAATGTTCCTTTGTGTTTCTTATTCCCTTTTTTGAATGTTGACCCCCTTTAGTGTACCATATGCCACATTTTTCTCCTTTGTGTGTTTTACACTCCCTTGTGTGTTACTTTTACACCCCCTTGTGTGTCTCTTACTGGCTTTTAGCCACTCTGTGTGTCTCTTACTCTCATCAGCCCTTTTGTGTGTCTCATGCTTACTCCCAGTCACTTTGTGTGTCTTTTACTCCCCCTGACACAATTGTATGTCTCTTTCTCCCCTAAATTCCTTCGTGTGTCTTTTTCTCCCCTTATCCCCTTTGTATGTCTCTTTCTCTCCACAGCCTCTTCGTGTGTTCCTTTCTCATCCCCAGCCATTTTATATGTCTCTTTCTCCCCCCACGTACCATATATGTCTATTTCTCTCTGACCCCACATCCCTTTGTAGATTCTTCCTCAGCTTACATCTAATTTGTAGCGTGGCCATGTGGACTGATGTAGAGGGTCTTCTGTATTCTCTACCCGGTCTGACAGGAAGCTGTTTGTTGCTCATAACGAGCAGCTTCCTATTAAAATAGACAGAGGATACAGAAGATCTCTTGCTAGGGTCTGCACAGTCATACTACATGAAGTGATTGGCAGGAGGGGGAGTACTGTGTATTCTTCTCCTGAGTGTCACCCGGAAGTTGCGGCTCCCGGGCCAGTGCACCTTAAGGGAGTTGCATGTGTAGCTTTATGGTTACGCTAGCACTGGTGATCAGGGGTTCAGATTTCAGAGCCACAACATTATTATTATTATTTTATTATTTATATAGCGCCAGCAAAGTCCATAGCTGCCAATTGGCTGCCAGAACATTGGGGAAACCAATTCACCCAGTAGTGTGTAGTGTAGTGTGACTAAATGGTGTTTTACCATCAGCTGCTACCAACTGTGTCCACAGAGGTAGGAGGGGCTGTAAGCAAAGCTGGGAGAAACCACTACACTGAAAGGCATTTGAAAAAATGGGGATCAGCTGCAGTATGAGTAATTTAATTTGATAACGTCTTTAAAAAAAAAATTAAAAAAAAAAATGAATGGGCAATTGATAACCCAGTCATCAGTTCAACTTTTCTATTTTTTTTAAAAAATCCCCCTTTTTTTCAATTAAATGACTTTTGCTTTTGCTTTAAAAAATAAATTTAAAAAATGGAGGGGCTGTCTCTGAAGCTTAAAACAGGAAAGTTTTGTTCCTGTCAGGATGGAAGGGGTTACAGGGTGGTCAATTGCTTTTGACTTTTTTTTCTTTAATGTTTGGATAAATCACTTATTTTCACCTTAAAATGTCCTCTGTTTTTAATTTTTCATTAATACAAGATAGCAAAATGAAAAAGATTAAACCCTATCATTAAAAAAACGTGCATGAATTGTTTGTCAGCACAGTTGTAGACAGCATTTTTCCTGCTGTTCTGGCTGTTCAAATAGCTTTCCATTTTTTTTTGAGGTACTGAAATTTGTCAGAGCAAATTTTTTAGACCCACAGTTTATGGGGGTTTTTTGAGTTCCAGAAGAATCAAAATGGTCCAGGCATGGATACAAAAGTAATCCACCACAGGCCAACAAATGTACCAACTTCTAGATGTGTCTTTTGACCTCCTGTAAAAGTACAACCATCTATATTTTTATTTCAGAGCAACCTGGTGGACGATATAAAAAGATTAAAAGCTCACACAAATGTTTGTTGTTGGAATGATATTTTTATTTAGAGTTTGTGTTGGTAAGATAGTCACATCTACACTAGATGAATACAGATCCAAATTCACACTAAAATGAAATAAAACTTTCATTTATTTACTCTTTATCAGTTCACATGCAAAAACGGTTGTGTTTCATGGAATATTTCACTGTAGTCCTTTTTTTTTTGTGAAATGCAATAATTTGTTTCCACAGATTCAAAACCTCAGGTGGATGGGAGATGGAGTTGTTGGTCTCCTTCATCTTGCAAAAATGGAGAAATAACTCTAACACGTCAATGCAATAACCCTGCTGCGCAAAATGGGGGTCAATCATGCCATGGAGAAAACAGAAAATCCGTGCCATGTTGATTAACATGAATTTCTCTCTATAAGCAAGCTTCAAGGGACAGAGCACTAAGTATGTGACTAAGAACATAAAATATTGCAAGGATTAATAAAATGAACAGCAAAATAATTGACTACATCTTGTCAATAAACTTAAAATCTTAAATTGCAACCCCTCCGAATAAAAGAAAATAAATGAAATATTGTTTTTGACTTGTGAAATAAAGACCATATCTGCGACAATTAGTGATGAAGACAGAAATAATCCATATCTGGGACAATTAGTGGTGAAGACAGAGCAAGCATTCTCTCATTGACCATATTATGTATATTATGAGGCGCTCATAAGGTAGCAGATGCTTCTTGGTAACACAATCATTGAACATGGCTTGCCTTAGTTACGTTCCTAAAATTGAACACATTTGGTATTTTTTTTTTTTCATTCTGTATCCAGAATAGGTTAAGTAAGACTTATCTTATGTAGGTACTTGCATTCCACCATGGAAGGGACATTTTAAAAGGAAAAAAAAACACAACACATTTATTAAACAATTGAGTCGATATACCCCCAATGAAAACGTGCATGCATTAAATTATCCATTTTTTAATTGGTGTTATATCTAAAGACAGCTTGTAAAAAATGTAGATCTCTTTTCTGGAGTCTTTGTAAGCCCTTCTATCTCCGCCCAGACTTTCTGTGGTTGTCCAATCGCAGACTTCCCAATGCGGAAATCTATGATGTCTGTCATTAATGGAGCAAGTTTATAGCCACCAGTGGGATAGCGTGGGGCAGGGGGCACAGGCGTGGTTGTCCAGGGCTCAAAATTCTTAGGGACAAACTTTCAAAAGAAAAAAAAAGAAAGTAGTAATAATGCACTTTTAAAAATATGGCAGCCTTCTTTTCACACAGAAAATCTCCCAATGCTCAAACATTCTACACAGTTTTTCAACATGACAGGGCAAATCATTTTGAAATCCATCTGTATTATGAAATGTGTATTACTTTAGGCATTAGATAGATGTTAAAAATTACGCAAAGTAACTATCAGCATCACACGCATCATGGAGACGAGGCAGGAAAGGAGCAGCGAGGCTATCTTGGCACCCGTTAAGGGACTCAGGGGAGTGCTAACTGTCCACTGGTTAGGGGGCGCAATACTTGCCTGCCCCCTGGCTACCCACGCTACACCACTGATAGCCACAATAATTTTCAAAAATCACTGCAATTCTAAATAGGTGTGCACACAGAGAGAACTAATGTTTTAATTGTTAGGAATTGAAAGTGAATGCAAGGTAATTTTTACATTTTAGGCCAAAATAATCAAAGTGAAACACCTGATTTGGAGAATTTTTACATTTCACACTTTATTGAATAACCTAGAGCAACATTGTAACAGAAATATACCATTCACTAAATCCTATTTTCTATCTATCTATCTATCTAGTCCCAAGAACTGAGCACACAGTTTAGTTAATCCGTGTTTACAATGGTGCAGCAAGTAGCCGTAGTTATACCAAACAAGGAGAAGCGCATTTTGGGGAATTTTTAATCAAACTCGTCACTGCTTTATTAACGCCAAAAGCAGATAATCACAATGTATCAACCTTTTAGTCTCAACAGAAAACCGCTGTTGAAACTGAAACATTAATGCATTGTTATTATCTGCTTTTGGAGTTTTTAAAGGAACACTACAGTGTCATGAACACAAACATGTATTCTTGACCCTATAGTGTTAAAATCACTATCTAGCTCCCCTGGCCCCTTCCCCCACATTAAATTTAGTAAATTCTTACCTTTATTCCAGTCTGCTGGTGCTGGCTCAGCGCCTGATGTGCCTCCTTGACTGACATCATAAGTGGTGATCTGAGCCAATCACAATGCTTTTACATAGGAAAGCCTTGGATTGGCTCTGATTGCCAAGGAGGTGGAGCAGGGGGTGGGGCCAAATGCCACCCTGGCCATTCAGCATCTCCTCATAGAGATGCATTGAATCAATGCATCTCTTTGAAGAAAGTTCAATGTCTACATGCACAGTGTGCAGCACTGCCCCAGAAAGCACCTCTAGTAGCCATCTGAGGATTGGCCAGTAGAGGTTTCCCTAGGCTGTATTGTAAACATTGCATTTTCTCTGAAAAAACAAAACTCGTTTACTGCAAAAATTCTTGCAGTGACTATATTCACAGGAACAATTACAGTAAGCCGTAGTTGTTCTGGTGACTATAATGTCCCTTTAAACATTCCAGAGAGTGCATTTCCTATTTGTTTTGCTAAAGAAATCCCAATTAATTTATAGTAAACACAGCTACAATATAGTACAGTTTTGAGAAGTATTGTGTTCTTCAAAAACTTAAACAATGAATAATATTTGCACATTGTCTCTTGGGATTTTCTGATAAATTCCCATTTTTTTCTGAAATCATGATCTATTAATCCTAATCTATTAGTGAACCTGTGGTTATCTGACAATGATAGGCAAGGAGGTCATAGCTTTAAGTCTTTGTGTTTTATATGATAAGTAAACACAGTACAACTTTACTGCAATCAGAGGTATACCCAGGGTCTCTAGCGCCCTTGGCAAGAACCTGTATCGGCGCCCCTCTTCCCAGCCCCCAGTCATGTTCCACATAGCATGACTCCTATATACGTGCTCCACAATATAAAGGGAAGCTAAAGAAACAGACCTAGCATTGTAATTTGTTTCCTAATCCTCCCTGTCCCATAAAAAATTAATAAATAGGAATTGAGGTTTCTATGGTTTCTTAGGAACAGATTCCTGCCAGTCACCCAAAGCCCTCCACACTATTTGGAATCAATGCAAGGAGAACTCCTACAAACCCTCCCACCTGCTAGTGTACATATACAATAAGCCAATGATAATCTGTTATCAGCCTCAAATCATAACTACACACACATATTTATACTTGCATGATGATGCTGTTGTGCCAGAGGAATGCTTGTCACCATATTGCAAGCATAGTACAGGCACATCACACCTTATCACACGCATAACACAGGTACATCACACCTTATCACAAGCATAACACAGGTACATCACACCTTATCACAAGCATAACACAGGTACATCACACCTTATCACAAGCATAACACAAAGGTAAAGCACACCCTTTTGCAAGCACATTTGAAGCGTGTATTATTTATAGATAAGACTGATTTATAACCCTGCACAGGGCAATATATACACCTAGTGTGCACACAAGATTATATCTCACATACTGTCCGGATTTATACCACATGCAAAGGGAAATATATAGGCCACAGTATGTACACAAGGTTATATGAATTTCCCTGTGCAGGGATATATATCAGGGCAGTGTGTAAAACATAACCATGTGTAAATATTGGGGTCATATTTTCACTTACACCACCGTGGAGATTGCACTCACAGGACTTGCCCTAGCATGGAGACTGCACTCACAGGACGTGTCCCAGCACCCACCCCAGCATTTAGAGTGCACTCACAGAACATGCCCTAGCACCCAGGATGTACCCTAGCATGGAGACTGCACTCACAGGACTTGCCCCAGGACTTCTAACAGCCTCCTGCATGCAGGAGGGAAAAGATGCCAGATATGAGATCTCTGGTGGCAACATCACATTATCCATGAGAGTGCTCTTCAATACTCTTGCGGCCGCATCTGCATCCGACCACGGCTAGACTCTTAATGTGGCCATGGCAGAACTCTTAAAGGATGCATCCCAAAGCAGTCCCAGGACAGTGCAGCCCTTCACCATATTACAAACAGGAGTCTTTACTGGTGTCACTATGTTTTTTTTTCTAATTAACAGATACCATGGTTGTGAACGATAACCTCTGAGTGTAATGGCTACAGTTTGTGTGTGATATATTTAGCTGTCTGAGTGAAATGGGGATTGCACATGATTTATTGGGTTGTCTGTGTGTGAGAGGAATAGTTTGTGAGTAATGGTATTGAGCTGTGCACGTGTGATGGAAACTGTGTGTTAGCATTGGGCTGGATGTGTGTGATGAGAACGTGTGTACTCATTTCGTGCTGTCAATATGGGCTGTTTGAAGGCGCGCGTGGCTCTTGCCGCGCATGCGCATTCGGAGCTGAGAGGTGGATCGGGGCGGAGAGTTCCCCAGTGCCAAGGGAGCCCGGCGTCGGAGAAAGGTAAGTGCTGAAGGGGTTATAACCACACACACACTCTCACGAACAGACACATACACACTAGCTAACAGAAACACACATTTACTGGCAGACACACACTCAGTGACAGACATACATACACAATCACTGACAGACAGACATACACACTCACTTACAAAACATACACTCTCACTGACAAAAACACACTCACTAACAGACACCAAACAGACTCACTAACAGACACACACTAACAGACACACACAAACTAACACGCTCAGTAACAGACACACACAGTAACACACTCACTGACACACACACTAACACACACACTGACCCTCACTAGCAGACACACACTCAATAACAGACACACACAAACTAACACACACAGTAACACACACACACACACACAAAACTAACACTCACTGACACACTAGAAGAAACACTCAATAACAGACACACACAAACACACAACTAACACACTCAGTAACAGACACACACACACAGTAACACACACACTGACACACATATACACACACACTCATATTTTTTTTTTTTAATCCCCCAGCCTCCCTACCTTTGGGAGTGCTGAGGGGATACACTGGGGTCCAGTGGGGCTGCCCGCTGGCCAGTCCTGCAGGCGGCAAGGGAGCACTGATCCTCCTGTTCAGCTCCCTCGCGCGCTGCTTACTGATGCCGGTGTCAGGATACTGACAGGGATCCAATACGCAGAGTGCGGACAGAAGGAGGTACGTATACCAGACCTTAGAATGGCCGGACTAACGTATGGACAAAACAAGAATAGTCAAAAGGTAAGCCGAGGTCGAGGGAGCCGGAGGACAGGTAAGCGAGATACAAGCCGAGTCAAAGGAGAGGAGAGGACAACAGGACAAAAGACAAGCAAGGTCAAAACCGGAAACACTAAGAGAGAGAACGCGCTGAGTGACTAGCAAGCTAGAACCACGACAGGGCAATGAGCAGTAGTAAAGGTTTCCTTTAAATACCCTGTCACCTTAATTGAGACCACGCCCCCAAAAGGTCCGGAATAGCGGTTCCCGGCACTTCACGTAATGCTGACGTCATGACGTCGACGCTAGCCGTCGCGTCATAAAAGGGGGAGGAGCTAGCGCGGCCGGCGCGAAAACGGCCGGAATTTGCCGAAATGCTAGGGGCAAGGAGCCCCTAAACAGAGAGGATGTCTTCCCTGGAGTCAGCACCAACAGGTACCCTGACAGTACCCCCCCTTCTAGAAACACCCACCGGGCGGATGGGACCGGGCTTAGAAGGAAAACGAACGTGGAAGGCCCGAAGAAGGCGAGGAGCATGCACGTCTACACAAGGAACCCAAGACCTCTCTTCTGGACCATAACCTTTCCAGTCTATGAGGTATTGCAACTTCCCCCTAGAAATACGAGAATCAAGGATGGACCTAATGATATATTCTTCCTGACCATCCACACGGACCGAGGGTGGAGGAGCAGAGCGGGAGGAAAATTTGTTACAAACAAGAGGTTTCAATAAAGACACATGAAAAGAGTTAGGGATGCGTAGAGTAGGGGGCAGGTCCAGCAAATAAGAAACCGGGTTGATCCTCCTCAGCACCCTGTAAGGGCCTATGTAACGAGGAGCAAACTTCAAAGAGGGGACTTTCAGGCGAATGTGTCTGGTACTCAACCAGACCCTATCACCCGGAGAAAAAATAGGAGCAGGCCATCTACGTCTATCATCATGCAACTTAAACACTGCGGAAGTACGTGTAAGAATTTGTCGAGTCTGATCCCACAACTTTCTCAGGTTGGCTATATGAATATCAACCGACGGTACCCCCTGGGAAGGAGACACCGACGGAAGAACAGTAGGGTTAAAGCCATAGTTCAAGAAAAAGGGGCTATTACGAGTGGAACCACAAACAAGGTTGTTGTGAGCAAACTCCGCCCAAGGAATCAGACCGACCCAGTCGTCCTGGTGTTCAGAAACAAAACAACGTAGATATTGCTCAATTTTTTGGTTAGTGCGTTCGGCTGCTCCGTTAGATTGAGGATGATAGGCCGAAGAAAAATTCAGTTTGATGCCCAACTGGGAACAGAAGGATCTCCAAAAACGGGAAATAAACTGGGAACCCCTGTCCGACACAATCTCATTGGGAATACCATGCAAACGGAAAATTTCTCTAGCAAATATCACCGCCAGTTCAGGAGAGGACAGAAGTTTAGGCAAGGGAATGAAATGAGCCATTTTAGTAAACCTGTCAAGGACCGTGAGGATAACCGTGTGCCTACTGGAAACCGGCAGATCAACAATAAAATCCATAGCCAAACAAGCCCAAGGTTTGTTGGGAACGACTAAGGGCTGCAATAAACCACAAGGGAGATCCCGTGGTAGTTTATTCCTGACACAAACATCGCAAGCCTTGACAAAGTCTTCCACATCCCTACGTAAACTAGGCCACCAGAAGTCTTTGGAGATCAGGCAGTAAGTTTTGTGTATGCCGGGGTGACCAGCGAACTTGCTATCGTGAAAACAGCGAATAATGTCCACTTGGAATTTGGGAGACACAAACAAGCGGCCCACAGGAGTACGCTCGGGAGCAAGAGATTGTTCGTTCATTATATCTAAGAGCAATGGAGAGTGTATTTTGACATTGGTGTTGGCGATAATATTGACTTCAGGAATAATAGGTAACAAAGTGTCTTCTGTAGAGGCGATAGGTTCGTGCTGACGAGACAATGCGTCTGCCTTAGTGTTCTTAGAACCAGGCCTGTAAGTAAGTATATAATTAAAGTGTGTAAGGAACATAGACCAACGTGCTTGCCTGGCAGATAATCTTTTGGCCTCCCCCATATAAGATAAATTTTTGTGATCAGTCAAGATAGTAACTGGGAGAACAGTGCCCTCTAACAGATGTCTCCATTCCTTTAATGCCATAATGATAGCTAAGAGTTCTCTATCACTAATGTCATATCTCCTTTCAGTGTGTGATAGTTTCTTGGAAAAAAAAACGCAAGGGTGCAGCGGCTTATCTAAACTTTGTCTTTGGGACAACACTGCGCCTATCCCTGTTTCAGACGCATCAACTTCAAGTAAAAAGGGTAGAGAGGTATCAGGATGAACTAATACAGGTGCTGAGGCAAAAGACTGTTTGAGCGTTTCGAAAGCAGATAAAGCCTCAGTAGACCAGGTTTTGGTATCGGCTCCTTGTTTGGTCATATTAGTGATAGGAGCGATAACAGAGGAGTACCCTTTAATAAAACGTCTGTAATAATTAGAAAATCCAAGAAATCTTTGTATGGCTTTGAGTCCCTTAGGTAAAGGCCAATCTAAAATCGATTTTAGTTTGGTCGGGTCCATCATAAACCCGTCTTTGGAAATTACGTAACCTAAGAAAGTTACCTGAGACTGATCAAAGCTACATTTTTCCAATTTACAATACAATCCATGTTGTAAAAGTTTCTGCAATACCTTTCTGACTTGTCTATGATGTGAGTTAATGTCTCTAGAATGTATTAGTATATCATCCAAATATACAATCACACATTCATGTTGGAATTCTCTAAGAACTTCATTGATCAAGTCTTGGAAGACGGCCGGGGCATTACAAAGCCCAAACGGCATTACGGTATACTCATAATGCCCGTAACGGGTATTAAATGCTGTCATCCATTCATCTCCTTGTTTAATTCACACCAAGTTATATGCTCCTCTCAAGTCAAGTTTGGTAAAAATACTCGAGCCCTTAAGTCTGTCAAAGAGTTCAGTAATCAAAGGAATAGGGTAAGCATTCCTGATAGTAATTTTGTTCAATCCCCGATAGTCTATACAAGGACGTAAGGTACCGTCTTTCTTTTCTACAAAAAAGAAACCCGCCCCCGCCGGAGAAGAAGACTTTCTAATAAATCCTTTGTCTAAATTCTCCTTGATGTATTCCTCTAAAACTAAATTTTCCTTGGTGGATAAAGGGTATACCGTACCCCTAGGAGGCATAGTACCAGGGAAAAGTTTAATAGAACAGTCATAAGACCGGTGGGGAGGTAAAGTATCCGCCTTACCCTTGTCAAATACAGATTTGAGGTCTAGATATTGTAATGGTATCTGAACGTCTGTGGATTGGGAAGAGTTAGTATAAGAGTTTACGGGGCAAACAGAAGTAACTCTCTGCAGACATTCTTTCCTACAACCAATACCCCAAGAAACGATTTCTCCACCCTCCCAGTCAATCTGAGGGTTATGTCTCTTGAGCCAAGAATATCCTAGCACCACTGGGACTGCCGGGGAGGAAATTAACAGAAGGGAAATCAACTCCTCGTGGAAGATACCAACAGTAAGCTTAACGGGTTTGGTCTCATGGAATATTACTGGTTCCGATAAAGGTCTACCATCTATGGCCTCAACGGCCAAGGGTGTATCTCTCAGTTGGAATGGAATACAATGCTTATTAGCGAAGGTTTGGTCTATAAAGCTTTCTGCTGCTCCAGAATCTAACAATGCCATCGTAGAAATAAACCCATTTTCCCAAGCTAGAGAGACAGGAATCAGAAGCCTATGGTCTTTTTTATTATGTATAGAGGACAGTAACGAAACACCCAAGGCCCGTCCTCTAAGGGAACTTAGGTGCGAGCGTTTCCCGGGCGATTAGGGCAACTAAGACGTAGGTGACCTCTCCGCCCGCAGTATAAACAGAGACCCTCCTTTCTTCTGTACTGTCTCTCAGCCTCAGATAAGCGAGTATTACCTATTTGCATAGGTTCTGGTGGAGTAGGATTATAGGAGTCAGGGTTCTGAAATGAGGGAGCAAGTCTTACAGGAAGTCTAGTAACTCTTTCCCGAGTGTTCTGCCTCTGTCTCATGTGTTCATCTATTCTGGAAATGAAAGATACTAAATCCTCTAAATTTTCCGGAAGTTCTCTTGTGGCAATCTCATCTAGAATTTCATCAGACAACCCATTCAAGAATACATCCATAAAAGCTTGTTCGTTCCATTTCACTTCTGCTGCCAATGATCTAAACTCTAATGCATATTCTACAAGGGTCCTATTCTGTTGTTTAAGGCGTAACAGGGATCTGGCCGCATTAATCTTCCTTCCTGGGGGGTCAAAAGTCCTTCTAAATGCCGTGACAAAAGCAGTGTAGTTGTAGACTAGAGGATTGTCATTCTCCCAAAGGGGATTGGCCCATCTAAGTGCTTTATCTATTAGCAGAGTTATAATGAAGCCTACTTTAGCCCTGTCAGTAGGGTAAGCCCGGGGTTGAAGTTCAAAATGTATGCTTATCTGGTTTAAAAAACCACGACAAGCATCAGGCGAACCCCCATAACGTAACGGTGAAGTGACATGGGAAGATGCGCCTACAGTGGCTACTTCCAAACCAGTACTTAGTGGGAGGCTAGCAGTGGAACGTACTTCTTCTGACTGGGTGCTGGAACGTGTTAGCAAAGTTTGTAATGCTAAAGCCATTTGGTCCATTCTATGGTCCATGGCCTCAAATCTGGGGTCAGGAGGACTAGCACCTGCAGGATCCATTTGGCCCTGTCGTAATGTCAGGATACTGACAGGGATCCAATACGCAGAGTGCGGACAGAAGGAGGTACGTATACCGGACCTTAGAATGGCCGGACTAACGTATGGACAAAACAAGAATAGTCAAAAGGTAAGCCGAGGTCGAGGGAGCCGGAGGACAGGTAAGCGAGATACAAGCCGAGTCAAAGGAGAGGAGAGGACAACAGGACAAAAGACAAGCAAGGTCAAAACCGGAAACACTAAGAGAGAGAACGCGCTGAGTGACTAGCAAGCTAGAACCACGACAGGGCAATGAGCAGTAGTAAAGGTTTCCTTTAAATACCCTGTCACCTTAATTGAGACCACGCCCCCAAAAGGTCCGGAATAGCGGTTCCCGGCACTTCACGTAATGCTGACGTCATGACGTCGACGCTAGCCGTCGCGTCATAAAAGGGGGAGGAGCTAGCGCGGCCGGCGCGAAAACGGCCGGAATTTGCCGAAATGCTAGGGGCAAGGAGCCCATAAACAGAGAGGATGTCTTCCCTGGAGTCAGCACCAACAGGTATCCTGACAGCCGGAGCAGGAGTAACGTCATATTCCGGCTCCGGCATTGCTGCGCTGCCCGTGAGGGAGCCCGCCCGCAAACAGACAACTACTGCTAGCCTCGGGGGGCCCTGAGGTGGCCAGCTCCTGGGCCCCCCAGGAGAAGAGGCTGGCAAACTGTGTACATACCTGGTCGCAGCTGCGACCCCTGCTACCGCGGTATGTACACCAGTGATTGGTTGTATTAACTTTGTTTTAAATTAAACTAGGTTTTTACCTTTCATGGACCTTCCTGATTCTATCCCTTAAGATTTTATCCGGAGGAGCCACACTTTTTACCTCCTTGGTGGGGAGTAAACTACCTACGCTACAAAGGATTTAAAAAAAAAACAACTAATTGTTTACTTTCCTTATGTGAGTATACCTCCTTTTATTTTGTTTTTACACCAACTAAAACACCAACAAAACAAAAAAAGAGCACTATTTTCTGTTTTTATTCTCATTTTATATAATTGGTGAATAACTGTAACGCTACAATTTAGAGGGGAGTACCCATGAACTCTTGACACCTCAACTGGCCCTTGACCCTGACCTACCATCTTCAAGGAACCAAGCTGAGCAACATATCCACAGATGGGAATCATAGCGCTCAAGCGCATATATGAACATAAGTTCCAGAAAATTGTAAGTGGCATTTCTCTTATTTTACCTCAACACCTATAGAATATACCACACTATATTTTGTTTTCTGTCATCATATTTTCCATATTGACTCACCACCATACGAATTTGAGGACACCCAGAAGGTATTGCTTCCCCGTACCCTTTCCTGATCTGCTCCTGAGCCCCATAACCACTACAGCGTGCAAAGGGATCTGAATCTGTGGACAACACTAGTCTAGGCACTTGGAGTCTCTCTAAACTAAGAGGAACTGCTGGCTTTTTATAGTTTCTCCCTTCGCAATCATTGTACAGAAAAAGAATCATTGTATGTACACATGCTTCTACCCTTGGTTTCTCCAGCCAAGGCAATTATCCATAAGACAAGCATCCAGAATTCCACTAAACGTGCAATATTTTTGCATAATTTAAGGATTTTCTGGGGTTAATATTATGGAATGGGAATTGGGATGATGCAAACAGATACAGTTTCTGTGTATTATTTTTACATTACAGAGTGCAATAAAGTGCCACGTGAAAGATTAATTTGTGCAGCTGTTTAAAAGTGATAACAGTAATTCCTGTTAGTGACTTTGATGTGGCCACATATAACAGTTAGACTTCAGGGAAACGTGTTACAATAGAGTTTTGGCAAATTTCCTTCCATATTCAACAGCTAAAATATTCTGTGTATATATCGGCAGGGTCACAAGCACAAAACACAACACTAAGTTGGCCTAAATTACTTTAAGGGATATACATAACACAGTACATATTATTCAATGATAACATTTTTCAACTGTAGGGTTATAGGTTCTTGATCCAAGGATAAATCTGACTACCATTCTGGGGTCAAGAGGGAATTTTTCCCTAGCTTGTTGCAAATCAACTGTTTTTTTTTTGTTTTTTTTACCTTCTTTTGGATCAACAGCAAACACAAATGTGAGGAAGGCTGACCTTGGTTGACGCTTGTCTCTTTTCAGCCTATGTAACTATGTAACTTGTCAGTACCCTCAGTCAGAAATATAAAAAGACTCACTCTTATACCAGTATTAAGTGCTGAGAAGTCAATAGTAATTGATTTGATCATATCCAATGATCGAAATAATAGCTTTCATAGCATGTTGTATTGTGAACCCATAACAATGAATAACCTGATACAATGAATAAACAACTATTCTCATAATCGTAAAAGTATTCCTACAGGACAATAACTAAAAGCAAGATGGTACAATATATAGAGTAATTTAATAAAACTGGATTCAAACTAATCTCTGTGTCTAATTCATCAAGTAGTGCATCTGTTATCAATTATGAAAAGTAGAGGAAGAGCCTTGCATAAAATTATTATTAAGTATATATACACTGCTCAAAAAAATAAAGGGAACACTTAAACAACACAGTGTAACTCCAAGTCAATCACACTTCTGTGAAATCAAACTGTCCACTTAGGAAGCAACACTGAGTGACAATCAATTTCACATGGTGTTGTGCATATGGGATAGACAACAGGTGGAAATTATAGGCAATTAGCAAGACACCCCCAATAAGGAGTGGTTCTGCAGGTGGTGACCACAGACCACTTCTCAGTTCCTATGCTTCCTGGCTGATGTTTTGGTCACTTTTGAATGCTGGCGGTGGTTTAACTCTAGTGGTAGCATGAGACGGAGTCTACAACCCACACAAGTGGCTCAGGTAGTGCAGCTCATCCAGGATGGCACATCAATGCGAGCTGTGGCAAGAAGGTTTGCTGTGTCTGTCAGCGTAGTGTCCAGAGCATGGAGGCGCTACCAGGAGAAAGGCCAGTACATCAGGAAACGTGGAGGAGGCCGTAGGAGGGCAACAACCCAGCAGCATGACCGCTACCTCTGCCTTTGTGCAAGGAGGAACAGGAGGAGCACTGCCAGAGCTCTGCAAAATGACCTCCAGCAGGCCACAAATGTGCATGTGTCTGCTCAAACGGTCAGAAACAGACTCCATCAGGGTGGTATGAGGGCCCGACATCCACAGGTGGGGGTTGTGCTTACAGCCCAACACCGTGCAGGACGTTTCGCATTTGCCAGAGAACACCAAGATTGGCAAATTCGCCACTGGCGCCCTGTGCTCTTCACAAATGAAAACAGGTTCACACTGAACACATGTGAAAGACGTGACAGAGTCTGGAGACGCCGTGGAGAACGTTCTGCTGCCTGCAACATCCTCCAGCATGACCAGTTTGGAAGTGGGTCAGTAATGGTGTAGGGTGGCATTTCTTTGGGGGGCCGCACGGCCCTCCATGTGCTCTCCAGAGGTAGCCTGACTGCCATTAGGTACCGAGATGAGATCATCAGACCCCTTGTGAGATCATATGCTGGTGCGGTTAGCCCTGGGATCCTCCTAATGCAAGACAATGCTAGACTTCATGTGGCTAGAGTGTGTCAGCAGTTCCTGCAAGACGAAGGCATTGATGCTAAGGACTGGCCCGCCCGTTCCCCAGACCTGAATGCAATTGAGCACATCTGGGACATCATGTCTCACTCCATCCACCAACGTCATGTTGCACCACAGACTGTCCAGGAGTTGGCAGATGCTTAAGTCCAGGTCTGGGAGGAGATCCCTAAGGAGGCCATCCGCCACCTCATCAGGAGCATGCACAGGTGTTGTAGGGAGGTCATACAGGCACGTGGAGGCCACACACACTACTGAGCCTCATTTTGACTTGTTTTAAGGACATTACATCAAAGTTGGATCAGCCTGTAGTGTGTTTTTCCACTTTAATTTTGAGTGTGACTCCAAATCCAGACCTCCATGGGTTGAAAAATTTGATTTCCATTTTTTTATTTTTGTGTGATTTTTTTGTCAGCATATTTAACTATGTAAAGAACAAAGTATCTCAGAAGAATATTTAATTCATTCAGATTTAGGATGTGTTATTTTTGTGTTCCCTTTATTTTTTTGAGCAGTGTATATAATATTTTAAAGGAACTCTCCAGGCACCCAGACCACTTCTGCCCTTTGGAGTGGTCTGGGTGCCAACTCCCATCACCCTTAATCCTGCAAGTGTAATTATTGCAGTTTTTGTAAACTGCAATAATTACCTTGCAGGGTTAAGTCATCCACTAGTGGCTGTCTATCAGACAACAACTAGAGGGATTTCCGTATTCTTAAAAGTGTTTTAAACAACGATGGACATCCTCATGCTATGCATGAGGACCTCCAGCGTCGCCGAAATACCCATAGGAAAGCATTGAGAAAGGAGCATAGGCGGAGCCTGACCAAGCACCGAGGGACATCGGTTCTTGATTCAGGTAAGTCACTGAAGGGGTATTAACCCCCTTCAGCAACATGGGATGGGGGTGGAAGGGAGGGGGCACTGCAATATCCCGCAGTGCCAGGAAACTAGGTTTGTTTTCCTTGCACTGGAGAGTCCCTTTTAGTATCAGGAATAGTACAGATGGTAAAAAAAACTCTTTGGGTCACAACTTTAATAGTAAGGTAAGCAACTTCTACCTTACTCTTAAAGTTGTGACCCAACAAGTTTTTTTTTTTACCATCTGCACTATTCCTGCCGCTTGTTTATGTCTTCCATGTACACACATCATATCCAAACTTGTGAAAGGGACTAACAAGGAGGTCACTGTTGCTACCTTAAAGGCATAGCAAGCGCATACGTTCAGAGCCATAGCGTCTAAAAGGCTCTTGATTTGTGAGCATAAAATTCTCAAATTTTTAGTGTATATACCAGTTGTTTATAACAATATTGTACTATTACGTATTTCTCTATTTTTTGTCTTTTTGGCTATATATGAGAAACGCCCCATATTGTATGGGTAAGCCTTGTCTTGCGCTGCACTATATTCTACTGTGTGTGTATTAAGGGGATTACCATCTAAACCTAGTTTTCACACAAAGTGGTGTCAACTTGCATTTCTGTTTTCTGGGTAAATAGAAGGACCCTAAGAGTGCTACAGCTGCTTAACTAAACTAGATATTATATTAGATAGACTAAGCGCCTCAAATCACCCGCATAAGAAAATATTATTTTTTTCTTTCCTTTTCTTTTAGTCTAGTATTAATCGACTAAATCTCCAGTAGGTTTTAGTCGACTAAATCTCAAATTGATTTTAGTCAACACAAAATCTAATGTTAAAATCTAATGTGTTTAGTTAAAGCCTCTATCTGTCTCTTTTGCCCCTTCCCCAGCCACTCTGTGTCTCTTTGTGTCCCTCCAGCAGGGCCAGATTAAGAGCCCAGTGGGCCTGGTGCTGACAATTATGATTGGGCCTAATTACAGAATCTTATCGACCAAAAACACTAGTCATACCTCTCAAGCGTCGTGTATCTGATAGAGATGGTGCTGGAGGGAAACTCAAAGGATGCAGCTATAATAAACACATACGATATGCTAATCTCTCTCTAATTCATGCTTTCATCTTTCAAGTAAATCCATACCCCCTAACAGCAGTGTCCAGTGAAGCAAGAAGTCAATGGGCGGGGTAAAAGGATGTGCCACTGACGCAAATCACGTGACCAGAACTGCGAAAAAGGGCAAACATGCCCAAGAAGGGGGCATGTCTGTCCACAGAATTGGAAGGCCAGCCTGGCATCAGTGTCCCTATGTATCACAGTGTCAGTGGCCCCATGTCGCTCAGTCCCCTAGTCTCCCAGTGTCTCAGTGTCCCCATTTCTCCCAGTGTCCCCATGTCTCAGTGTGTCCTGTGTCATTAGGAGATAGGAGACATGTGGACACAGTGAGACATGGGAACACAGAGACCCGCGACACTAAGACACTTGGGGACACTGAGAGACGAGGAGGCACTTGTGGATCCAGACATGGGGACACTGGGAGACATAGGGACACTGAGACACTAGGGACACTGGCTGGGAGACTTGTGGACACTGAGAGACACGGGGACACAGACATTTGGGGACACTGGGAGACATTGGCACACAGGCACTAGGGGCACAGAGACATGGGGACACAGACACTGGGAGACTAGGGAACACTGGGCGCCATGGGGACACTGAGATACTGGGAGACATGGAGAAGCTGTGTCCCTAGTATCTCCGTGTCCCAATGTGTATTCCAATGTCCCTATGTCTCACAGCGTCCCCATGTGTCTCAGTGTCCCCATGTCTCACAGTGTCCCTAGTGTCTCAGTGTCCCCATGTTTCCCAGTGTCCCCAAGTGTCTCAGTGTCCCCAGGTCTCCCAGTGTCCCTTAGTGTCTCAGTGTCCCCATGATTCCCAGTGTCCCCAAGTGTCTCAGTGTCCCCAGGTCTCCCAGTGTCCCCTAGTGTCTGTGTCCCCATGTGTCCCTTAGTGTCTCAGTGTCCCCATGTCTCTCTGCTGCCTTTCCCCTCATCCCTCATTTCCCTGAGCTGTAGTCTGTCTCTACAGGCTGGGAGCTGCTGTCTGAACTCTCTGTGTTGTTTAGCTGCTCCCTGTGGATTAGTGAGTAGAGAGAGGCAGGGAGGGATATGCTGTAACTTCCTATCCCTGCTTCTCTCGACACACAGTGATCACTACTGGCTGGTGCTTGTATTGCAGAGTAATCTCTGTTTATACTGAGAAAAATATCAGCATTTGTATTGCCGGTTTTACTGCAATACCGGCACGGCCAGGGAGCCTCAAATACCTAAGAGTAGTGTGTGTAAAAAAAAAAAACACTTTTTTTTTTTTAATTGGCCTACCAGCCCCTATGTTAATCCGGCCCTGCCCTCCAGCCCCTCTAGTTGTCTCTCTCCCAAGCCACTGCCTGTCTGTTTTTCTCCTTCCACAGCAACTCTGTGCAGTGTTAATTTTGGCGGCAAATTTCAATTTAGTTTTAGTCGTAGTCTTTTGACTTGTTTAGTTTTAGTCGTATTTTAGTCATGTAATTTTGTTTTAGTTTTAGTCTAGTTTTAGTCAACTAAATCTCAAAAGGTTTGGTCGACTAAAGTCTGACTAAAATTGTTAGTCGACAAAATTAACACTGGCATGGAGACACTGAATGCTCCCCATAGAGATGCAATGATTGTAAATCTTTGAGGAGATGCCGATTGACGCCGTGTTCACACAAAGTGGTGTCTACTTGCATCTCTGTTTTCTGGGTAAATAGGAGGACCCTAAGAGTGCTACAGCTGCTTAACTAAATTAGATACTATATTACATAGACTAAGCACCTCAAATCACACGCATAAGAAAATATTATTTTTTTCTTTCCTTTTCTTTTAGTCTAGTATTAGACAAAATTAACACTGGCATGGAGACACTGAATGCTCCCCATAGAGATGCAATGATTGTATGTCTTTGAGGAGACGCCGAGTGGCGCCGTGTTCCTCACAATGAACACTAGCCCTCCCCCAAAATTTTTTTTTATAACTTCTGGATTGTCCGAACATCTAAATAGATTGCATAACACGCTAGGATCAGAAGTACAGGGTTTTTTTTTTAAATGTGTTTTATTGCAGATTTAGTCAAAAGTTAGGGATCACCCAAATATGTTTGATTAATCTCTATTTCAACACTAGTAATATCAATTGCATCCATTATTTAATGCCATTCATTGGCTGAATGGGTCATATAGTAGTCATGGTTTCTCAACTGCCCCCTAAGTCTCCTCAATGCATTATCATTAGGTGTGTCAACCCTCATCATATAACTATTGCTTCCACACCGCATTCCAGTCTACAGCACTACTTCACACTCATATTTCTTTACAAGTTTAATTGGATACAAGTGTCATACCTGTCATCTAAAGGAACACTCCAAGCACCATAACCACTACAGCCCAGGGTAATGATTGTGGTGCCAGGGGTGCACTGGTGCCAACACAGTGCAATTTGTCAAACCGTTTCTAGAATGGTTTGCCAACTTACATGGGTCCTGCCGGGTGCCTGTAGCCCCTGCATCCTTCAGCTCCATTGAGTTGAACGAGAGCATCAGCTGTGTGATCTCAGTCAATAAGCATGATACTGAATTGATAAGGCTAAGCTCTATGAAGACATGCTGCTCCTGTATGAGAAGACTGAATGCAGTGCAGGCAGCTGTAGGACTCAGGTAAGTTTTTAAACTGAACAAATTCCACTGCGAGGGCACCAGTGAACTCCTGGCACCATATTCAATGCAGTAGGCTGTAGTGGTTATGGTGTATGTAGTACATACAGGCAGTGGCGTACATACCGCGGTCACAGGGGTTGTAGCTGAGACCGGGCCCGTCACTCCAGGGGGCCCGGCAGCCCTGCGGACCCCTGCGACCGGGTACCAGCTGCCACGTTTTGCGGCTCTGGCCCGTGCAGCAAACCGCTGGGGCCGCATGTTAAGAGGTCCATCGGGTGGCCCATGCTGTCAGGGCCACCTGATGGACATGGATTGTCAGGGAGCCCGGTCAGCATTGGGAGCTTTAACAGCGCGACCAGGCCCCCTGTGATGACATCACTGCTGGGAGGAAGTGATTCCCCGGTCACTCCTCCCAGCATACAGAGAGCCTGCGCGGGAGGAAGCAGGAAGGAGGGAGTCAGAGTGGGAACTCTGACTCCCATCAATCTGAGCCACCACTGGACCCCAGGGAAATTACAAAAGGTAGGAAACATTTTGTGTATGTGTGTGTGTGTATCTGTATGTATGTGTGTGTCTGTGTCTCTGCATGTGTGTGTGTATCTGTATGTTTGTGTGTGTGTCTCTGTTTGTGTGTATGTATGTGTGTGTCTGTGTCCCTGTATGCGTGTGTGTGTGTATCTGTATGTATGTATGTGTGTGTCTGTGTCTCTGTGTGTGTGTGTATGTATGTGTGTGTCTGTGTCTCTGTATGTGTGTGTATGTATTTGTGTGTCTGTGTCTCTGTATATGTGTGTGTGTGTGTATCTGTATGTATGTGTGTGTCTGTGTATCTGTATGTGTGTGTGTGTCTGTGTGTGTGTCTCTGTATGTGTGTGTGTCTGTTTTGTGTGTGTCTGTATGTGTGTTTCTGTGTCTGTATTTATGTGTGTCTCTGTATGTATGTGTGTGTCTCTGTATGTATGTGTCTGCATGTGTGTATGTATGTATGTGTCTGTCGGGGGGTGTTTGTTTGTGTCTGTATGTATGTGTCGGGAGGGGCCCACAGTCAGGGGGGAGAGGGTCAGGGTAGAGGGGGGAGACAAAAGGGGAGGTCCACGGATCAGTTTCGCACCGGGGCCCCATGGATTGTGTGTATGCCACTGCATACAGGGCAGTGGCAACTAAATATGATGACATCGCTGTTCTAGAGAAATAACCGCATTGCGGTTTGATTGCTATATCTATCAGCAACAATAAATGCATAAATAAGCAATTTTCGATCAGATAAACATTGCATGTGAGATATTTTGTTTAATTTAGAGGAAATAAAACAATGTTATAAAGTATTTATTTAGTGCTACTACTAACAACAAACTCCAACTGTCTATAAGGAGTGAAATAAAAAGAACAGTTTAAGATTTGGAGAACAAAAAAACAAAACAAAATTTCCCCGCAGACTAAAGCTGATAAATCTTTTACAGCTGAAATCTTTGAGGATTCTGCTGAGCTTTTAGTAAGTATTGCTCAAGAAACAACCAGGGATTTCCTACAATCGTTGTTCCTTAAAATAACTCCTTCCGAAATGAATGATGCTACAATCACTGGGAGTTCGGGGATTACATTTTCAAGAACAGGAAGTATCCAAGCAATTAAAGAATATTCAAATGTAAAGGTAATAATAACACAATTGTTTTTTGTTCTAACAACAAGGATACCAAGTTTTGCTTTTTTCATTTTACCACTAACATGTTATTTTTTTTGTGTGCATGGAAACTTGTATTAATGTATCAGGGATTATACAGGTGGTGACCTATCAGATGAGAGACTGAAATGCTGTGTTATCACTTTCTTTCCTCAATGATGTCAAACATCTCCCAACCAGGTATGAGAAAGGAGAATATTATGCATTCCTGGAGATGTATGGAACCCATTACTCAGACTCTGGAACTGTGAGAGGAGAATACGAATTAGATTCAACAATTCTGAAAGGAAAAGGTATAGTCACTTTTATTTTACTATTATGTAGCTCAAATACGGGTATATTTTGTGAAGTTTGTCAATTACCATCTGTATATTAACTTAATGTGTGCCTCTATGTGGGAATAGCATTTCATAAGGCCTCATAATGCATTTAGTGCCCCCTGCCATCCTCTGCCTGAGGGAGTGAGCTTTAGTTCTGTTGACCATTGTGACCATTGTGTTTTCTGAAACTGAACCCACATTTGCAATGTCAGAAAAGTTGTAGGAAAAACATTGGTGTTTTCCTCAGGAGTGGGGGTGTCCATAGTACATCTAACACAAGTCTTTGGTGACATTCCTGCGTTTCATGTCGACCCACTGAAGTGTGCCCTTGGGTGAGTGGAGCTTAATGGCTGATTCTAATAAGGTTGCTTTATGGTACAGTAGGACATTAGGCATTCCCAGGCCTAATGGCGTTTTGGTGCTTTTGTATTAGGGTCATAGCGAGTCTGGATTTATAACTGTCCCAGAGGAAAGCAGAGACCAAAGATTGGAGTCTTTTACAGATCTTTATGGGGGTTGGAACCAGCAGCATACGAAAGATAGAGTATTTTCGGTAATGCCATCATTTTTATGGCATTGAGCTGCCCTAACTAGAAAAGCTTTATTGATTTCCACTTTTGGAGGTCAATTCTACATGTTTGGATTAGCGGGTGGTAATTTTATTTTACCATTCTCTGTAGAGTGGGTGTGATGCGTACTGCTAGGTAGGTAATGGCCGATTTTTCCACTCAAAGATATATCGACTGCGTAGAACCTGTATTGTATTAAAAGGTAATCTGATCGGAAGTGCTTGTGGATTGATTTAGTTTATCAAATAAGATGTCACTGTATTCTGACAGGAGGTTCAATAAGTTTAGTAAAAACTTGGTAGGGTCCTGCAATGTTAAGAGGATATCATCGGCAAACTTTGATTAATAATTAATAATATTCTTTATTGTTTATGATTATGCCCTTGATATCTTGATTAATCCTAATCTTGCATGCTAAAGGCTCTAGCAAAAAAAATAAAAAGAAGGGGCGACAGGGGGCACACCTGCCTTGACCCTTCGTGATTGGAAAGGGAGTTGATAGGCCACTGTAGAGAGCCATCACACCTGCCAAGAACTCCAGTGGAAATCCATATTCAATCAATACCCTCCAAATTTAAGTGGTCAAAGGCCTTTTTTTTCTAATGCCAGAAGGTTATATGAGCGCTTTTGGCTATATGAGCGCTTCCAATTGTGCAACAAACTAGGAAAACATTCCTTCTTGACCCCAAAATGGCAGTAAGATATCTCCTTGGATCAAGCAGCTATTACCACACTAATAAGAAATTATATATCTGTATGCTATGTTTTTGGAAGTATTTATCCAATTGCTGTTGAAACATCTGTATGGACTCTGATAAAACTACCTCTTCAGGCAGATAATTCCATATCCTTGTAGTTCTTATTGTAAAAAACCTTTTCTTTGCCTTAGATTTAATCTCCTTTCTTCAAGCCTAAATGCGTGACCTTGTGTCCTATGTATATGAATAGATTTCCAGATAATGGTTTGCACTGGCCCGGAATATATTTGTATAATGTTATCATATCCCCTCTGAGGCACCGTTTTTCCAAACTAAGGATATTTGAATTTTTTAACCTTTCTTTGTAATTAAAATGCCCCGTTCCTTTTATCAATTTTGTAGCTTGTCTCTGCACTTTTTCTAGTGCCATGATATCCTTCTTTAGAACAGGTGCCCAAAATTCCACAGCATGTTCAAGGTGTGGTTTTACCAGCGATTTATAACAAGGCAAAATTATATTTTCATCCCAAGAATTTATGCTCCTGTTTATACATGACAAAACCTTACCTGCCTTAGCAACTGCAGATTGACATTGCATATTGCTGCCTAATTTGTTGTCTATAACAATTCTCAAATCTTTCTTGTGTGTTGTTATCCCTAATTTACTGCCATTTAGGGTATAAGTTGCTTGTGCATTCTTGACCACAAAGTGCATAACTTTGCATTTCTCTACATAACATTTCATCTGCCATTTTAGTGCCCAGTCCCCCAATCTACCTAAATCCCTCTGCAGCAAAGCAATATCCTGCTCACATATTATTACTTTACAAAGTTTTGTGTCATCTGCAAACACTAAAACATGGCATTCAATGCTTATTTTAAGATAATTTATGAATATGTTAAATAGAAGTGGTCGCAAAACAGAACCCTGAGGGACACCACTTACCACTTTTGTCCAGCTTGAAAATTTACCATTAATGACAACTCGTTGTACTCTATCATTAAGCCAATGTTCTACCCAAGAACAAGAATATTCATCTAGACCAATTTCTTTTAGTTTGAAGACTAACCTATTGTGAGGAACCGTATCAAACACCTTGGCAAAATCCAAGTAGATCACATCTATTGCAGCACCCTGATCTATACTTCTACTTACTCCTTTGTAGAATGCAATTAGGTTAGTTTGCAATGACCTATGTTTGATAAAACCATGCTGATTATTGCTAATAACAACGTTCTTCCCAATGAATTCTTGAATATTATCCCTTAATAGCCTTTCAAATATTTTCCCAGTCACAGAAGTTAAGCTCACAGGTCTATAATTTCCAGGCAAGAATTTTAAACCCTTTTTAAATATAGGAACCACATCTGCCTTCCTCCAATCCTCAGGTGCAATTCCTGAAACAAAAGAATCTTGAAAGATTAAATACAAACGTTCACTTATTTCCCCACTTAGCTCCTTAAGTACTTATGGGCGAATACCGTCAGGCCCCAGAACTTTATTTACATAAATTTTCTTTAACTGCTGTAGCACCTTGTCTTGATTCATCCAATCACAAGTTATCTGCAAGTTTTTTGCAGCAATCATTTGCATATCTCTTGCCATAGGATCCTCATTAATATATACTGAAGACAAATAGTTATTTAAAATGTCTGCCTTTTCTTGGTCTTCATTAACTAACATACCTATCTCTGTTTCCAGTGTACCTATGCTTTAATTTTTTGTTTTCTTAGAATTGATGTTGGGGTTGGTTTTGCATTCTTTGGCTATCAATTTCTCATTTTCAAGTGTAACCACTTTAATTGACTTTTTGCAAACATTATTGGTTTCCTTATATCTAGGATGCCTCTGTTTGGCCGATTTAAATGCTTTAAATGCCCTTTTCGTATTTCTAATCTCTTGTTTTACTTCTCTACTAAGCCACATTGGCCACATTGGTATCAGTTTGTTTATTTTATATTTATTACCCAATGGTACATACTGAGAAATGTACCTTTCTAATATTTGTTAGAAGAGTTTCCATTTATCCTCAGTGTTTTTTCACTAAGGAGTTGATGCCAATCGATATGTTGTAGAGCTGCCCTAATATTATTGAAATTGGCTTTTTAAAAATTATATGTTTTAGTATATCCCACATGCTTTTGCTTTTTTAGTTTATTTAAAAAATTACCTTATTGTGATCACTATTTCCCAAATGCTCCCCTACTTGAATGTTGGTAAAAAGATCAACATTGTTTGTTATAATGAGATACAGACAAGCATCCTTTCTAGTTGGTGCTTGTACCAGTTGTAACATGAAGGTGTAATTTAACACATTCAAAAACCTGATTCCCCTTGCTGAAGTACTATTTTCTCTATCCCGATTAATGTCTGGGTAATTAAAGTCTCCAATAATTAACGTGTTACCCAGATTTGCAGCTTTCCCAATTTGCTCTAACAGCTGTTCTTCCTCATTAATATTAACATTGGGTGGTTTATAACATATGCCAACCAATAACTGATTTCCCCTCGTTTGCCCCAAGCTTCCACATTTTCCTCGTCACACTCCACATACCTAAGATTTGACTTTAACTCATGCTTAACATATAAACATACCACACCACCCTTCTTGTTTTTCCTATCCTTCCTAAATAACTTGTACCCATTTAAGTTAACTGCCCAGTCATGTGTCTCAACCCACCATGTTTCTGTTATGCCTATTATATCATATTGCTTAGTGTATGCTATTGCCTCTAGATCCCCCATTTTTTTTTATTTAGGCTCCTTACACCAGTAAGCATACATTTAATATTATCATGAGCCATTTGTACTACTACCACAACCTGTCTAGCTTTTTTACACTCTCAGCCCCACCCATACTAGAGGGGCTGTTCCCACGGCTGTTAGAAGGAACATTTTCCTGCAGTACAACTAATCCTGAGCTGATGCTCCCAACATCTCCACTTAAATGGACAAATATGTTAGGCTGCACAAGACTAGCTAAACCTTTCCTCTTCCCTCCCCCCTGCTTCCTTGCTCCACTGTTACCCAGCTATGTGCCTGCTCACCAACTGTCTCATCTCCTCCCACTCCACTACCTGCACCCACTAAACTCTGCTCAGTGAGCAGCAGACTCCTCTCAAGATTGTCAATCTCCCTCAGTTTTGCAATTTGCCTCTCCAGATCTCCAATCTGAGCTTCCAGAAAAGCCACTCACACCCACCACAGAGGTATGGACCCTGGACAGATTCATCCAGGCAAGCATACATGCAGCACGATGTACACTGAGTAAAACTCAACTCCTACTTTAAAAAGACTACTTGAAATAGCCTGCTTTCAAGCAAACGCCTGTGAGCAAGCTCTGTGAGTCAGTAGTGGGTTTATACTGGCAATACAAATCCCACACAGGTGGAAATTAAGTACACTCCCCCTAATTAGCTCAGCAGCAGCAGCCCACAAAAGGAGGGGAATAAAAACAGCAAGAGAAAAAAAAAGAGGGAAAAGGTTTTAGATAAAAACAGCAAAGAAATAAAAATATATAAAAGAAAAAGTGAAAAAAAGTTTTTAAATTAAAACAGCCAGGAGAAAAATAAAAATAAAAAAGGAACAAGTTTTAAATAAAATCAGCAACGATTAAAACTATAAAAAAGATGGAAAAAGGTTTTAAATAATGAAAAAAAATAACTAATACCAACCACCATCCACCAGTTCTCCAAGAAACTCCTTTTCCGATATTATTTCTAACAATAGACAGTATAAAAAAGAAAAAACAATCATGGCAAACTTACCATGATGGAACTTACTGCATATAAAAAAACAAAACTAAATTTCCCATGAGTCTTATTACAGTTCACACACATGAACACTATGAATAAAAGCAATCTCTCAGAAAACAATACATTTATACAATTTAGTCAGTAGGTGGCACTAAACCACATTTATTTGTGCAAAAAAAGTAACTGTAAAAGTTTCAAAGACCATTCGACAGTTTCTGCAAAACGCCAAATATTTTACATTGAAGGTTTAAAGCGATATGTGTGAAGGTAGTTGGGATAATGTAGGAAGATTACCCTTTTAACAACTTATAACAACTTATAACAACTTACCCAGAATAACTTGACGCAAGACGTAAATGGTGACAAACAGGCCACAGCTTTATTTAAAACAATACCATTATTAACATAACACATTTACATTACATTCAATAACCGCAACTTCCATTACCATATCCTTGCCAACCATTTAACATAACCTGGGCGCTTGCCTCCCCCCTTGTCCATACACCACAATTGGCCTTCCAACTGGCCTACCAATACCATCCATGCTAACCACTGGCTTTGGCTCAGTGGGCACGTCCTTCATAACTTAATCCCGAGGCTAGGGGAGGGATCAGCCCTGAACCATTTCTACTGGACCGCTGGTCCAACCCTGACTGGCAAGGACCTTCATCCGCCTGCTGTGAGAAGAAAGCACTATTAGCACAACACAGAATACCATCACAGAACATAACAAAGGGAGGGTGGGTGAGAACCTGTTCCCAAGCCGGATAATTAAAATGGCTGAGGGCAGGGGCAGACCTAGAGCATTTGGCACGCAAGGATCACTGTAGCGGCGCGAGCAGAGGTCCGTCTTGCTGCGCACTCCAGCAGCAGTGGGTACGGGATATTAAAGCCCAGTGCCAGTTTAGCCCGCTTCAATTTTGCTTTGCTCCGCCCACTTTTCCTCCATTACAGCCAGTTTATCAGCTGTTTTGCGGCGATGGCGGGCACCATTTGCGGCGCGCGGCGCCCCAACTGGCGTAGGGCACAGTGGCGACCGCGGCTCCTGACCCCCTCACGGCCGGGGCCGGATTACGGGAGTTTTTGTTTGCCCTGGGCAAAGTAAAGTTTGCCGACCCCATGTGACATCACCAATGCCCCACACCCATATGATTTTGTACCTACCGTGTTAACTAGCGTGGTGCTGCCCGGTGCCACCATGTTTGTTAAGGGTCCTGCTGAGGGTGGGCTGCGGGACACTGAACCACTACATTAAGCTGCGGTGGTTCTGGGGACTATAGTGTCCCTTTAATGTGAGGTAAATTAGAGATTAGTGCCACGAATAATATACTAGATTGCCTACTTACAATGAGATGAGGATGATGATGGGCTCTAGCTGCAGTCTGGCTCCACTGGTCTGGTGTGGAACAGGCTCTCTGGAGGCTGTTTGTAACTGTGGTCACAAAAATCAATGTTCTGGGAGAACGGTAAGCAGCTCCATTTTTTGGGGGCCCTTTACACAGCTCAAGGTC
>CAKOES020000245.1:0-36487 GCA_933207985.1 Pelobates cultripes
TACCCCTAATTCACTACCATTTAATGTGTAAGTTGCTTGTGCATTCTTGACCCTGAAGTGCATAACTTTGCATTTCTCTACATTAAATTTCATCTGCCATTTTAGTGCCCAGTCCCCCAATCGATCCAAATCCCTCTGCAGCAAAGCAATATCCTGCTCACATTTTATTACTTTACAAAGTTTTGTGTCATCTGCAAACACTGAAACATGGCTTTCAATGCCTATTTCAAGATCATTTATAAATGTGTTATATAGAAGCGGTCCCAAAACAGAACCCTGAGGGACACCACTTACCACTTTTGTCCATCATAAAAATGACAACTCTTTGTACTCTATTTTTAAGCCAATGTTCTACCCAAGAACAAGAATTTTCATCTTCTAGACCAATTTCTTTGATTTTGAAGACCAACCTATTATGTGGAATCATGTCAAACGCCTTGGCAAAATCTAAGTAGATCACATTCACTGCAACACCCTGATCTGTACTTATGCTTATTTCTTCGTAGACTATAATTAATTTAGTTTCGCATGACGTATGTTTCATAAAACCATGTCGATTTTTGCTGATAACCACATTCTTCTTAATAAATTCTTGGATATTATCCCTTAATAACCTTTGAATCCTTTCCCAGCCACAGAAGTTAATCTCACAGGTCTATCATTTCTAGGCAAGGATTTTGAACCCTTTTTGAATATAGGAACCACATCTGCCTTCCTTCAATCTTCTGGTACAATTCCTGAAAGAAAAGAATCTTGAAAGATTAAAAACAGAGGTTCCCTTTGTAGAGAATCGCTAGTCCTGACCAGGACTCTCCTCCACTGGATCCATTAAGACAGGAACTCTGGAACAACGTGCTGTGGATTGAATAGCTCTCCTCCTCCCCAGTAACTGGACTACACACAGTTCTGGGAGTACAACTGATTTATGCAGCACAAACTCAGCCTTTTATGCACAGACACCCAGCACGAGGTCTCCATTCAAAACAACACAACCCAGGGCCGGTGCTTGGATTTTTAGGTACATAGGCGAAGATGCCTTTTTCCGCCCCCCCGCACCCCCCCCGAAAAAAAACATCTTCACCTATGTGCCTCTTAACCAGCCCCTCTCCCTGACCATTAGTAGTCCCTTCCCTTCCCTGTCCCTTAGTGTTCTTCTCCCCTCCCCCCTCTTTTCCCTGTCTCTTGGTGTTTCTCTCCCATTCCCTCCCTGTCCCTTGGTGCACCCCACACCCCTTTAGTGGTCACACTCCCCTTCCTGGTGTGCCTCCTACCTCTATTGTTGCATTGCCGAGTGGAGCAGATCCCCTAAAAGAGCTTCAGTTTTCTGTACCCGGCCGGACTGACAGGGAGTGCTCTCTCTGTGAGCACCTCCTGTCAGTCTGGCCAGGTACAGGAAACAGAAGTTCCTGTACCGCGCTCTGCTCCGCTACACTCTGTACACACTGACAGTCACACACTCAATGACAAACACACAGACGTCACTGACAGACACAGACTCATTGATCTGACACACACTCATTCATTGACACTGACAGACCCACACTGATTGACACTCATTGACAGACACACTGATAGTCACACACAGACTCAATGACAAACATACTCTCACTGATTTGACAGACAGACACACTCATACACTCGCACACACACTCATACAATCACTCACAGACACACACACTGTCACTCACAGACACACACACTTTGTCACTTACACACACTTTGTCACTTACACTCACAGACGTACACACTTTGTCACTCACACACACTGTCACTCACAGACGTACACACTTTGTCACTCACACACACTGTCACTCACAGACGCACACACTTTGTCACTCACACACACTGTCACTCACAGACACACACATTGTCACACACACACTGTCACTCACACACACTGTCGCTCACAGACACACACACTCTGTCACTCACAGACACACACACACTGTCACTCACAGACACACACACACACACACAGTCACTCACAGACACACACACTGTCACTCACAGACACACACACAGTCACTCACAGACCCACACCCTGTCAGACACACACACACACTGTCACTCCCACAGACACACACACACACACAGTCACTCACAGACACACACACTGTCACTCCACAGACACACACACACTGTCACTCACAGACACACACACACACACACACACTGTCACTCCACAGACACACACACACATCACTCCACAGACACACACACACAGACACACACTGTCACTCACAGACACACACACACAGTCACTCACAGACACACACACACTGTCACTCACAGACACACACACAGACACACACTGTCACTCACAGACACACACACTGTCACTCACAGACACACACACTGTCACACAGTCACTCACAGACACAGACACACACACACACACAGTCACTCACAGACACACATCACATGCATTCACTAATTATTTTATAAATACATATTTTCCACCCAGCCTCCCTACCTGGAGAGCTGGTGTGGATTATGGATCGGTCCCTGGGGCTGCTGGGAGGCGTGCGGCAGTGCTGTGAACAGGCGCGGCGAGGGAGCTCTAATCTCCACCCTCTGCTCCCTTGCGGGCTGCCTACTGATGCCGCGGGAGCCGGGTTGATGACGTCATATTCCGGCTCCCGCGGCATCAGCAGGCAGCGCGCGAGGGAGCAGAGGGTGGAGATTAGAGCTCCCTCGCCGCGCCTGTTCACAGCACTGCCGCGCCGGGGGTCGAGATGGTGGCCTGGCAGGAGGGAGAGCTTCCCTCCTGCCGGTCACTGAAATATTGCGCCCCCAGAGCCCGTGCGCCCTAAGGCGGCCGCCTGTGCCGCCTTATGGACGCGCCGGCCCTGACACAACCCCTCCCAGGCGTCCCTGTGTCTGGGAGATTATTGAATCAAAACTTAGTAACTCAATTATCGCTCATTTACAGAAATCAACATGAAACATACATAAAACCCCGCAAAAACATAGCCAGTCAGTAGATCCTATCTCCTGAATGACATTTGTCTAGTTGGTTGTGTTGGAAGTGGGACGGGCAGCGATACAATCTTTGTCCGGGTTTGTGGGATCGAGTGGCCAAAAAGAGTTCCAGATGTTCAATGACCTAGTACCGCTGCCTGTGTTCGGGAGACAAAAGGCCATTCACTGGAGGATGTGTGTTCGGTTATACGAATGGCAGCCATCCAGGGAAAGCACTCAACTTAATTGCTTGTTTGTGGTTAACAGGTGGTCAGAGTTAGGGGGGTATAAAAGGGCGAACACCCATCATCCATTCAGGAAACGAACAAGGTGGTATGAACAACCGAACAGAAAGGGAATGAGTCTGCTACACACTTATTTCCACACTCAGTTCCTTAACTACTCGTGGGTGAATACCGTCAGGCCCTGGTGCTTTGTTAATATTAACTTTCTTTAGTTGCTGCAGCACCTTGTCTTGAGTCATCCACTCACAAGTTTTCTGCAGGTTTTTTGCAGAAATCGTTTACATATCTCCAGCCATAAGTTTTTCCATAATTTATACTGAGGAGAAATAGTTATTGAAAATGTCTGCCTTTTCTTTGTCTTCATTAACTAACACCTCCATCCTGTTTTTTTAGTGTACTTCCATTTTTGTATTTTTTTTTTTTTAATAATTTATCTACTTAAAAAGTTTTTGTGTTGGTTTTGCTCTCTTTGGCTATTACTTTCTCATTTTGTAGTTTGGAAAATCTAATTGCCTTTTTGCATACATAAAGCATTGGGAGGCTATTGCGCATGCACGGGCACAACTCAGCACTATGACAATCAGCTTCTTCTCATAGAGATGTATTGAATCAATGCATCTCTATGTGGAACATTCAGTGTCTCCATGCATAGGCTAGAGATGTTCACTGTAGCGCTGCACACAGTGCAGCACTGACACAGGAAGCACATCTAATGGCTGGCTGAGTGATTGCCACTAGAAGTGGTCCTAGGCAGTAATGTAAACACTGCATTAAAACTCATGCAGGGGCAGGCTATAGACACAAGAACCACGACATTACGCTGCAGTGGTGCTGGTGACTATAGTGCACCTTTAACTCCAAATTCCTAACAAATCTCCCTTTTGTAAATAAAGATGTTGTCTGTTTACATCCTCCCTCCCACAAAGTAGTTTTTCTATTTATTTTCTGGGTGATCCATCTTGTTGGGCCGGGACCCGTATGCAGCAACGAGAAAACTGTGTAATATTACTTTCTATAACATTGTGAGTGTACAATTAGCTGGTACGCTGCATTTCCTCTTCTCTATGTGCTAATGTTAATGTTCTGTGCAGAATATAATTAGATTGTTTACTCCAAGTCTTTTTTCCTCACCTTAATGAAGAGATAATATGAAATTAAAAAGCCTGCCTCCGTTGCCTTGACAACAAGTTGCGGCTTTATAACAGTGACAATCTGTTTGTACTGCGTGAATGATATTCGCTAAGTGTTATTTTTCTGCCTGGAGATCCTATTTGTTTCAGATATATGTTCAGCTGGATTTAGACAAAAGCTGAACTTTATTGTAACTTTTGGTAAAAGAGGAAAAAGTGCACTTTTCAAATCTACGAGAGCGATACCGGAGAACGAATAACAATGCAAACTCACTGGCCACAAGAACTAAATGTGATTTTCATAGTCTGTTAATCTTGTGCTTGTTGTTATATTTCTCCTTTTTTTAAAAAAAAATTTTATAGACTGAAAACTGATCACATATATTGAATGAGTAGCAGTTACAAAGTGATGCAGTTATTTACTCAGGGGAAAATGTTCCCACCAGCCGAAAGATGGCGTCCAGACAAGGCTTTCAGGGGCAGCCTCAGAGACGTAGCCAACCTGATGAAAAATGAGGAATATGGACAAGAAGGAACAGTAGATGGCTCAGTTTTTATGAAAAAAACCCTCAACCCTAGGATATGGAGAGCAGTGAATCCTAGGTGGAAGTTCCCACATGCTGCCAGAGGGGACACTGTGCTGTATTCTCACATGCTGCCAGAGGGGGCGATGTGCTGTATTCCCACATGCTGCCAGAGGGGGCGCTGTGCTGTATTCCCACATGCTGACAGAGGGGACGCTGTGATGTATTCCCACATGCTGCCAGAGGGGGCGCTGTGATGTATTCCCACATGCTGCCAGATGGGGCGCTGGGCTGTATTCCCACATGCTGCCAGTGGGGGCACTGTGCTGTATTCCCACATGCTGTGTATGGGGCAGTCTGTGTGGGGGGTCAGTCTGTGTGTGTGGGGGGCAGTCTGTGTGTGTATGGGTTAGTCTGTGTGTGTGTGTGTGTTTGTGTAAGGGTCAGTCTGTGTGTGTGGGGCTTGTCTGTGTGTGTATGGGGCAGTCTGTGTGTGGGGTCAGTCTGTGTGTGTGGGGGCAAGCTGTGTGTATGGGGTCAGTTGTGTGTGTATGGGTCGTCTGTGTGTGTGGGGGCAGTCTGTGTGGGGTGTCAGTCTGTGTGTGGATCAGTCTGTGTGTGTGGTGGGGGGCAGTAAGTGTGTGTAAGGGTCAGTCTGTGGGGGGTCAGTCTGTGTGTGGGGGGTCAGTCTATGTGTGGTGGGGGCAGTATGTGTGTGTGTATGGGTCAGTCTGTGTGGGGGTCAATCTGTGTGTGTATGGAACAGTCTGTGTGTGTGGGGGGCAGTCTGTGTGTGTATGGGTTAGTCTGTGTGCATGTGTATGGGTCAGTCCTTGTGTGGGGAGATCAGTCTGTGGGTTTGAATGGGTCAGTCTGTGGGTTTGTATGGCTCGGTCTGTGGGTCTGTATGGGTCAGTCTGTGCAAGTGCTTGAGCTCCAAGAGAGATATCTCTCATCTCGTGACCTCCCCTGTACCTGATGAATAGACAGCCTTCTCAACCACCACGGATCTGATTGCGCCACCCCCTCCCGGCAAGGTAAGATCAGGGAAAGGGGAATATTTTTAAAAACAATTATTAAATACTTTTTTTTTTAAAACAATTATTAAAGTAAAAATTGTAAAGCCCTTCCCTATCCCACTCTCTACACCCCCTGAACACAGTACACCCTCACAGACAGTGAACCCCCCACATACAGTACACTCCCACCAACACAGAGTACACCTTTGCATACACACACAGTGCACCCCTTACATACACTATCTCTTCACCCACATACACTCTTCATCCCCACATACATTCACCCCCACACACACATACAAACAGACATGCTTCACCCCATTACACACTGAATCTCATTTATATATATATATATGTATATACAATACACATCACACTACAGCTCCTTGATAAGCACACAATGCAACCCCAATACACATACAGTCACACTTCAGCCCCTAGATGCACACACACAAACATTACAGGCCATTTCAGCACACACAAAATCTCCAAAGCTCCTATATATGAGCATGTGCTCACACTACAGCCTCTAGTTACACATAGTACACCATAAGCAGACTCCTCTACACACACGCTTCAGCAGAGAGCCCCTTCTAAACACCACAAAAATTATCTTGCATCTCCGGAAAAGGTTTTCCAGTTTCCGTGAAAAGGTGTCTCGCCTGTAATAAGTAAGGCTCAGTGTTACAGTTACACCGGGCCCATCGAATAGCCCGTGCACTTAGAGCCACCCGATGGGCATGTGTCTTCAGGGGCCAAAACTATTTTTGCACCAGGGCCCACTCTATGTTCTTCTTTGGCACACAAGCTCTGCCCCTGAATGGAAGGTTCCTCCCCTTACATAAGCTCCACCCCCACATGGAAGCTCTGCCCACTCACAAAGCTCTGCCCCCACTCTCCAGCAGAGGACCTTGCTGAAGGAACAGGCCTGGAAATGGCCTCCCAGTTCTCCCCCAGCCACAGTTTTCAGTGAAAGGTGGGCTTACAATTCTTAGCATGACAGAGTGATCTTGCATGTGTATGGGACTGCTAGTGAGTGAACTTGTGTGTGTTTTAGTGAACTTGTCTGTTGTGAGAATGTGTATTAGTGAGCTTGTCTGTAGTGAGCATGTATGTCAGTGAGCTTGTGTGTGTCAGTGAGCCTGTGTGTGTGTCGGTAAGCTTGTCTGTAGTGAGCTTGTGTGTGTGTCAGTAAGCTTGTCTGTAGTGAGCTTGTGTGTGTGTGTCAGTAAGCTTGTCTGTAGTGAGCTTGTGTGTGTGCCAGTGAGCTTTCTGTAGCGAGCTTGTGTGTGTCAGTGAGCTTTTCTGTAGTGAGTGTGTGTGTGTCAGTGAACTTGTCTGTAGTGAACTTGTGTGTGTATCAGTGAGCTTGTCTGTAGTGAGTTTGTGTGTTTGTCAGTGAGCTTGTCTTCTCATTGATAATCTCAGCAAAGGAGGTGGGTTCGCCGCAACAAAACTAGAAAAAAGGTTTGTAAAAACACCTTTCTCATGCGATCAGAGGAGGCAGGTACCTAAACACGACACTCACTGACAGGCACACAATCTCTGACTGAGACAAACACTGACAGACACACACACATTCTGAGACACACACTCTGAGACACATACGCACACTGAAAGACAGACACACACACTGACAGACACACACTTTTTCTCACACACTCAAAAATTGCTATTTTTATTTAAATCCAGCCAACTTACCTATGGGAGAGCTGAGTGGATCTTTCCCTGGCGTCCAGTGGGGCTCCCTTCTAATCTGCAGGAAGGTTACTTGCGCACCGCCTCCATGCTCCCCGCAGCATCCAGCATCAAAGCTCCCCGTGGTGGCCAGCTTCAAAGTTTCCTGTGTGGCTTAGCAAAGGGCTGACAAATCCCAGGCGCCAGGGCAAAATTTCTAGTCGCCATGGCAACCTGGCCCCTGGGATTTGTCGAGCCCTGTCTATGTATGTATGTATGTATATATATTCCAAATATAAAATAGGTCGGCACTCACGGTCGTCTTCAATTAACTTTATTTCTTAAAAAAAGGATACAGGGAGATCAACATTTCAGTCCCTAGCCGGGACTTTCATCAGTATATATATATATATATATATATACAGTTCGTTGGTTTTGCACTCCAGCTTCCCAGTCTTTTTGCCCTGTGCTCAGCTGCACAATATACACCAAAAATAGGTGTATATTGTCAAAGTTTCAGTCCATCTAATCAAACTTTCTTCATTATATAGCATCCTATGTATACTATGTCCTGAAGAAAGTTTGATGAGATGAACTGAAACGTTGACCGATTGTGGGATCTTCGTATTATTAAATCTTTTTTCTTTATAAGACCTTCAGTGCTGGCTACCTATTTTTTGGTATACACATATATACATGTTTTAAAACGGCCCCCCTACTTTTGTCCCTGGACCCTCGTGTGCCCCTTAAATATGAATCCTGGTGACTCCACTTGGTCTAACCAATGTCTGTTTGCTTTCCCAAGCACCAACAATTGCTTGAACCCTCACTAAAAGGATACTCCAGGCACACTACACACCAACCAACCCAACTTAAACGGTTACTTTCAGTATGAAACACACTGGACATACCAATTTTCACTCCTTCGCTGGGGGGGGGGGGGGTGTTTGGGGCATCATTAACCAGCCATAGACAATATTTCTGCACTGGCTAATGTCAATTATGTGCACATTATCATGCTCAATGTGCATTCATTGACTTCAGGCTTCTGAAGCTCTGTAGAAGATAGAAGATTAACGTGGTAGGCATGGGCGTCCACAGGAATTTTTCCGGGGGGGGGGGGCATAATTGTAATGACATCCATGCTTGGTACCTTTTTGACAGTGTCATGAAAGGGAAGGGGCATAGCCATTATCACATAAAGCCAGGGTGAATAGCGTTTTCACAACTATGGTGTCAGGAATATATGTTTGTATTCCTGACACTATAGTGTTCCTTTAAGCAAATTAAAGGACCATTCTGGTCACCATAACAACTTCACCTAAATGAAAATGCTATGATGCCAGGAAGCCCCTGGGTGCTCGCTTTCCTTTAAGGGGTTAAATCACTCTCAAATGGTTTAACCCCAAAGGCTTCCTCCAGCTTCAGGTTGCTCAGTGGTATTTGGCTTCTGAAACAGAGTGTCAGGAAGTGCAGATTGACGTCAGGCATGGGTGCCCCTGATTGCCTAGAGTGGACAGTTGACGCTCTAAGCCAATCGTTAGTTCCCGGTTCAAAAAATATTTTTACTTTTTTATGAATGGGGAGCTACTGATTGGCTTAGAGTGCCAGCTGACCGCTCTAGCCAATCAGCAACACCCCTACCCAACGGCACTCTGTGCTTCCTGACACTCAGTAAATAAAAGTGAACACATTAATACTGATATTTTTTTACCTTTGGAGATGAGAAGGTCCAGCATTTCCCTGCCTGGCCCAGGTACCAAAGCCTTATGATGTGGTGTCCAGAATAAAGTGGGGGGTTCACTTCATTTGTCCTTCCTGCTCCAATCTCCTTCTCCTTTCCTTCATTTGACAGTTTTTCTTCTGACACTCTTTTCTATCCTTGGCCCCTTCTGCTCTTTTACCTTTCTGTTACATTCTGCTTATTTTGCGCCCTTCTGCTCCTTTCTCATTCTGATCCATTTCTGCTCCTTGCAGACCCTTTCTGCTCCCTTTTCTACTTTACCTTTGTGCTCCTTGCTGTCCCTTTTTGCTCCTTCTCCTACTTTACCTTTGTGCTCCTTCTGATTCTTTCTGCTCCTTTACCTTTGTGCTCCTTCCTGCTCCTTGCAGGCCCTTCCTGCTCCTTGCAGGCCTTTCCTGCTCATTCTCCTATTTTACCTTTGTGCTCCTTCTGCCCCTTCCAGCTCATTTCTGACCATTTCTTCTCCTTCTACTTTACCTTTGTGCTGCTTTACCTTCCAGCTCCTTGCTGACCCTTCCTGTTCATTTCTGTTCATTTGTGCTCCTTCTCCTACTTTACCTTTTGTGCTCCTTGCTGTCCCTTCCAGCTCCTTGCTGCCCCTTTCTGCTCCTTGATGTCCCTTCCTGATCATTTCTGTTCCTTCTCCTTTTCTTACTTTACTTTCCTGCTCCTTGCTGACACTTCCTGTAGGCTGTCTCCCCCATCCCTCACTTCCATAGGCGTGCGCACAGGGTGTGTTGGGTGTGCCTGAGTGGCGGCTTTGGTCTAAGCCTCCATGGGCCGGTGGGGAGATCAAAGTTCTACCTCACTGGTCCATAGCAGCATGGAGGGAGGCAGCAGAGAACCCGGGCTAGAGTTCACTCTCCACTGAACCACCAGGGAAGGCAGCAGGACTGGGATATTAACTAATCTGCCACCACCTCCACCCAAACATACAGCACACACACACACACAGTACCTGCACACAGCACACACAGACCCCAAACAGCACCCACACACATACATCACCTTCGCACACACAGCACCCACACACATACAACACCCACACACACCCAGCACACTAACAGCATCCTCACAAACACACAAAACCCACACACAACACCCGCACAGCACCCAGACACAAACAGCACACTCACACACAAACAGCACCCTGACAAACACACAACACCCACACACAGCACACAAACAGCACACTAACAGGACCCGAACAAACACGCACACACAAACACCCTCTCACACACACACACACACACACACAGCACACTACCAGTTCCCTCACACACAGCACACAAACAGCACCCTCACACATAGCACACTAACAGCACTCTCACAAACACACACAAAAACACCCTCACCCACATAGCACACTACCAGCACCCACACACACACACAGCAATGTATATATATATACACATGGCGTGTGTTTGTGCTTTAGGGTGCACACCCTAATGCAATAGGCTGCGCACGCCTATGCTCACTTCCCTAATCTATTGGCTGCCCCCCCATGCCTCACTCCCCTAATCTATAGGCTGCTGCCCCCCCAAATCTATAGGCTGCTGCCCTCCCAAACCTATAGGCTGCTGCCCCCCCAAATCTATAGGCTGCTGCCCCCCCAAATCTAAAGGCTGCTGCTGCCCCCAAATCTATAGGCTGCTGCCCCCCTCTCAAATCCTCCCCCCATCCCTCACTTACCTGATCTGTAGGCTGTCTCTGCTCCCCCATCCCTCTCTCCCCTGATCTATAGGCTGCCCCCCACCCCTCACTCCCCTGATCTGTAGGCTGCCCCCATCCCCCACTTACCTGATCTGTAGGCTATCTCTGCCCCCCATCCCTCACTCCCCTGATCTGTAGGCTGTCTCTGCCCCCCATCCCTCACTCCTCTGATCTGTAGGCTGTCTCTGGCCCCCCATCCCTCACTCCCCTGATCTGTAGGCTGTCTCTCAGCCCCCCCATCCCTCACTCCCCTGGATCTGTAGGCTGTCTCTGGCCCCCATCCTCACTCCCTGATCTGTAGGCTGCCCTGCCCCCATCCCTCACTCCTGATCTGCAGGCTGCCCTGCCCCCCCCATCCTCACCTCCCTGATCTGTGTGGCTGTCTCGGCCCCCCCATCCTCACTCCCTGATCTGTAGGCTGTTCTGCCCCCCCATCCTCTCACTCCCTGATCTGTAGGCTGTCTCTGCCCCCATCCCTTACTTCCCTGATCTGTAGGCTGCCCCTGCCCCCATCCCCACTCTGGATCTGTAGGCTGTCTCTGCCCCATCCTCACTCTTGATCTGTGGTGGGCTGCCCTGCTCTCATCCCTACTCCCTGATCTGTAGGCTGTCTCTGGCCCCCATCCTCACTCCCTGATCTGTAGGCTGTCTCTGGCCCCCATCCCCTGCCCCTGATCTGTGGCTGTTCCCTGCCCCCATCCCTCACTCTGATCTGTAGGCTGTCTCTGGCCCCCCATCCCTCACTCCCCTGATCTGTAGGCTGTCTCTGGCCCCCATCCCTCACTCCCCTGATCTGTAGGCTGTCTCTGCCCCCCCATCCCTCACTCCCCTGATCTGTAGGCTGTCTCTGCCCCCCATCCCTCACTCCCCTGATCTGTAGGCTGTCTCTGCCTCCCCCATCCCTCACTCCCCTGATCTGTAGGCTGTCTCTGGCTGCATGTGCTGCTCCCCTGCGGTTTCAATCAGCAGAGAGAAGCAGGGATAAGATGCAGCTTCCTATCCCTGTCTCTCTATACACAGCGCCACCTACTGGCCGGCGCCGGTATTGCAGTTCATTTTCACTCACACAAAATAGCAGAACAAGCTGAAAAATCCAGGGGGGGGGGGGGCAAGTGCCCCCCCTTGCCTCCCCCTGTGGATGCCCATGGTGGTAGGGTTGGAACCTCTTAGCCTGGCAGGGACACAGGTAAAAGGGCAAACCATCGATGACTAAATGGTTTGCCACAATGCCAAGGAACCAGGCCATTGTATTCCTTGCTCCATAACCACTGCCATAGGCTGTATTGGTTAAGATGCTGGAGTAAACCCTTTCTGCTCCTTGATGTCCCTTCCTGATCATTTCTGTTCCTTCTCCTTTTCTTACTTTACCTTCCTGCTCCTTGCTGACACTTCCTGTAGGCTGTCTCCCCCATCCCTCACTTCCATAGGCGTGCGCACAGGGTGTGTTGGGTGTGCACGCCTATGGAGTTAGATTGTCTACAATTCCTAGTCCCAAGTCTAGGAACCTTTAGAGCCCACGGAAATTGTTCTCTGGGATAGCACCAGATCCCTTTTTATTCTTGTAGAGTTAAAGCTAACCGCTTTGGGTCATCTCTCCTATGGATATAGTTGGAATTATATTACCAGTTGGTGGAAGGATTTGACATACAGTCTGACAGTGAGAGTACCTTTTAGTCGTGGTCTAAGGAACATGGATGAGAACACTATGAGATATGATAAGTAAGCATTTTGCTCAGCGTGATTTTTGTTCAAAGTTGTTTAAAGTTGGTCCGTACACATGGCTGCCCATTCCTCAATAACAGAAAACAAGACTGCAGCTTTGGGGTATACATTATCTGAGAGCTTATTCAGGAGGACACAAGAAATGTTGGATACTTGGATGGGGAGAGATCACACCTCATCACATCAATAGATGGAGCTTGGTTGAAAGTGTTGGAGGTTGTAGTGGACAACAGTTAGACAAGCTTGGTGTTGAACAAAGTGCCTTATTCAAATGATGCCACAGATCAGATTGTGCTGGAATTCCCATTTGGAGAAGCTTGAAGACCAGCCTCATGACAACAGACTATGGGCCTGGTCCCAGGAGCCCCAGAAAGGGAAAATTTTCACTGTGGGGAGCGTTACGGGGTCCCTGGATGCTTACTGTACTTCCCAACTAGACTTGAGTAACTCTGGGGATTGCCTGTACTCATTTCACATATTGAGAACCTGGCCAGGAGATACCCTGAAGCACTCTGGAATTGTTTCTCGGATTGGAACTGTGCTGAGGTACCGTAAATATTTCAGCAGCTATTGCTTGGCCACCTAACCTCCAAATAAAGTGTGTTCTGTTCAATAAAGATCATTCTACCCACTACATTCAGACTCACCTGTAACCTGGGCAGCACGGAGACCACACAAGCTATAATAAAACTATAATCACTGCACTACAGGAGAGAGGGTATGTATTCACTGCTGCCTGATTTGGTGGAAGAGGTCCGCAAAGTAAAGAGTCAAAGTGTAGCAGAGAGGAAGATAACTTGGGGTATGTACTCAGTCGGAGATATTTGTGAACTACATTCCCCATGATGCTCAGCAATGTTCAAATTGATAAATATGTTAGGAGCATGATTAGCGGTCACTAATTGCAGTGTGAATGGAGCGTTGTAATGGGTGATAAAACGTATCATAAACCATCAAACAGTGGTCGTAAAGTGGCAGTGGCAGTGCTCCTTGGCTGACTGCGTCCATTTTATTGCATCTCCAATACATTCGCTAAGTGGCACTTAAAGAGAAGTTTTAAGATACCAATGATGCAACGATTCTGATTATCCCATTATGCTATTAATTAGCCCGGCACGTCCTCAACCACAGACAGCACTTCGATGGATGCAAGAAAAATTAAAATCCATTTACAGAAGACTGACCTTATTAAAACACTTAGAAAAATATATCGCAGATTTAAAAGCATTTTGTTAATTTAGTTAATTTTACACAAGCTGTCTCAGACAAACTGACAATTAAATCGCTGCCCCTCCAACTCTTATAGCACCTGCTGGTTATAGAAGTCACAGAAACCGGCCATTTCCAATTACAGTACTCAGCAGCCCGACCTAAAAACTAAATAATATTCCAATAGTGTACAGACTGTCACAGTGTAACCTGTGTACCACGGAGAGTACACAGACTGTCACAGTGTAACCTGTGTAACACGGAGAGTACACAAACTGTCACAGTGTAACCTGTGTAACACGGAGAGTAAACAAACTGTCACAGTGTAACCTGTGTAACACGGAGAGTACACAGACTGTCACAGTGTAACCTGTGTAACACGGAGAGTACACAAACTGTCACAGTGTAACCTGTGTAACACGGAGAGTACACACACTGTCACAGTGTAACCTGTGTAACACGGAGAGTACACAAACTGTCACAGTGTAACCTGTGTAACACGGAGAGTACACAGACTGTCACAGTGTAACCTGTGTAACACGGAGAGTACACAGACTGTCACAGTGTAACCTGTGTAACACGGAGAGTACACAAACTGTCACAGCGTAACCTGTGTAACACGGAGAGTACACAGACTGTCACACTGTAACCTGTGTAACACGGAGAGTACACAAACTGTCACACTGTAACCTGTGTAACATGGAGAGTACACAAACTGTCACAGTGTAACCTGTGTAGTACACAAACTGTCACAGTGAAACCTGTGTAACACAGAGAGTACACAAACTGTCACAGTGTAACCTGTGTAACACGGAGAGTACACAAACTGTCACAGTGTAGCCTGTGTACCACGGAGAGTACACAAACTGTCACAGTGTAACCTGTGTAGTACACAGACTGTCACAGTGTAACCTGTGTAACACGGATAGTACACAGACGGTCACAGTGTAACCTGTGTAACACGGAGAGTACACAAACTGTCACAGTGTAACCTGTGTACCACGGAGAGTACACAGACTGTCACAGTGTAACCTGTGTAACACGGAGAGTACACAAACTGTCACAGTGTAACCTGTGTAACACGGAGAGTACACAAACTGTCACAGTGTAACCTGTGTAACACGGAGAGTACACAGACTGTCACAGTGTAACCTGTGTAACACGGAGAGTACACAAACTGTCACAGTGTAACCTGTGTAACACGGAGAGTACACAGACTGTCACAGTGTAACCTGTGTAACACGGAGAGTACACAAACTGTCACAGTGTAACCTGTGTAACACGGAGAGTACACAAACTGTCACAGTGTAACCTGTGTAACACGGAGAGTACACACACTGTCACAGTGTAACCTGTGTGTGGCGAAACCAACCTCGCCACTGTGAACTGGAGAAGCCTGGTTGCTCGCCTGCTCCCTTTGGACTATGGCCCTGCAGGTTAAACTGTTTATTTCCCCTGCAGAAAGGCTTATTTGTGTGATCTGAGTGCCATTCATCTAATAATGTGCACTCAGATCCCAGCTATCTGGGGATAGGTGAAATGTCTGTGTGTTATGGGTAAATGTGACTTTATGTATTTTAAAGTGTTTTGTGTCTTTTTGCAACCATGTGCTTAATGGAGTCTTGTGTCTATCCTGGGAGATAATTGAATTACTCTCCAGGATAGAAGACTCTGAAACTGGTTTGGGCCAGAAAGCCATGCTTCATTTAGTCACAAAGGACTTTCCCTTAACTTTTGAACCCCTTGTCTAATTCGTGCCATTTTTTAATATGTTGTTCCCCTGAATGGACTGATTATGAAAATGTATGTTTTATGTTTGTGACATGTATATTTTAGAAGTTATAAATATTGTATAAAAACTGTATTCCTCTGCCAGTGATAATGAGATTACCCATTGTGTTCAGTAATCATATCACCTGCAGAGGGGAGGATTTTGTGTGGGAGTGTCTGGGTGTATTGTACGAATTGATTGGTTGTTTTGTAACGCCCTGTGGGCTGTACTATGTTTTGTGGATTGTAATAAAAACCAGGCTGGGTGTGCCAGCACTAGAGTTCCTGTTTTAACCCTCAAAGTGAAGTGTCGTCTCATTATTGGGGGAAGGATTTATTGTATGCTGTTCCAGTTTGACTGCTAGGAGAGTAAACCTATTCGTATGGTTCCTATTCAACTGTCTACAGCATTCATATGCTTGAGAGGATTCATATGCTTCTCCGGTTCGGTGGTTGTGGTGTCTGCTGCAGTGCTTGGAGTCCTCAGGAAGCGCTAGGAGCATCCTTTAACGGAGGTACCCAGTCGGGGTGCCAGGCGATCCGTTACACTGTGTAACACGGAGAGTACACAAACTGTCACAGTGTAACCTGTGTAACACGGAGAGTACACAGACTGTCACAGTGTAACCTGTGTAACACGGAGAGTACACAGGCTGTCACAGTGTAACCTGTGTAACACGGAGAGTACACAAACTGTCACAGCGTAACCTGTGTAACACGGAGAGTACACAGATTGTCACACTGTAACCTGTGTAACACGGAGAGTACACAAACTGTCACACTGTAACCTGTGTAACACGGAGAGTACACAAACTGTCACAGTGTAACCTGTGTAGTACACAAACTGTCACAGTGAAACCTGTGTAACACGGAGAGTACACAAACTGTCACAGTGTAACCTGTGTAACACGGAGAGTACACAAACTGTCACAGTGTAGCCTGTGTACCACGGAGAGTACACAAACTGTCACAGTGTAACCTGTGTAGTACACAGACTGTCACAGTGTAACCTGTGTAACACGGATAGTACACAGACTGTCACAGTGTAACCTGTGTAACACGGAGAGTACACAAACTGTCACAGTGTAACCTGTGTAACACGGAGAGTACACAAACTGTCACACTGTAACCTGTGTAACACGGAGAGTACACAAACTGTCACACTGTAACCTGTGTAACACGGAGAGTACACAGACTGTCACAGTGTAACCTGTGTAACACGGAGAGTACACAGACTGTCACAGTGTAACCTGTGTAACACGGAGAGTACACAGACTGTCCCAGTGTAACCTGTGTAACACGGAGAGTACACAAACTGTCACAGTGTAACCTGTGTAACACGGAGAGTACACAGACTGTCACAGTGTAACCTGTGTAACACGGCGAGTACACAAACTGTCACAGTGTAACCTGTGTAACACGGAGAGTACACAGACTGTCACAGTGTAACCTGTGTAACACGGAAAGTACACAAACTGTCACAACGTAACCTGTGTAACACGGAGAGTACACAGACTGTCACAGTGTAACCTGTGTAACACGGAGAGTACACAAACTGTCAGACTGTAAGCTCTGGCAACATCCAATCTCTGGCAACATCCCACCTTCACAGAACACACATGACATCAATACACTGGTTGCATTGCCAGATCATTGGCATCAAAATGGACTGACACCTGTCCTTCAGTTCTTAGATTCCTGCAGAAAAGTGTAAGACGTGCATCATCAGGGAGTATCCACAGCTACATTGTAGTTGCTATGAAAGAGGGGTCCTCTAAAGAAAACTATAGTCACAAAAGCCACTTTAGCTTAATGAATCAGTTTTGGTGTATAGATCGTGCCTCTGAAGTTTCCACTATCATGCTACCTTGTGTATCAGTCAGGGGCATGTCACAGGCTGGTGTCACATTGCAGGGTATTGGGGATATTCCTAATAACTTTCAGCTTGTCCCCAGCGATTCTCACGCCAGCCGCGATAAAGCCACCTCCTGTTATGACGTAGCTAATGAGAACCAACGTCATGACGCTAAGCACACCACGGCCCGCCAAGATGTTCGAACGAGAACATTTTGTGGGCGTGGTTACCTACCTAATTGAACACAGTATTTAAAGAGAAACCAGGGAGACATTGCCCTATTATGGTTCTTGTTTGACCCAAGAGCGCGTATTCCATATTGGTATTCTGACTTCGTTTGACTATTCCTCCTTCTGTGTTCCTTTGACCTCGGCTATTGCATTATCCTTGATCCTGATTTCTGGTACCCCTGACCTCGGCTCGCTATTTGACTATTCTTTGTGTGTGTAGTGTTAGTCCGGCCATCCTAAGGTCTGGAATACATTACTACTATTTGCATTCTGCGTGTAGGATCCCCGAACGTTCCTGACATCAACTCACTGCCATTTAGGAGTTAAATCACTTGTTTCTGTTAATGCAGCCCTAGCCACACCTCTGACTGACAACCTGCAGAAATAAAAAGGTTCATTTTCAATCAGATGTAACTTATTATAAAAGTTTTTATTTCCTGCTCTGTAAATTGAGCTTTTATTAGACACAAGAAGCTCCTGCAGGGTCTATCAAGCTATTAACAGAGCAGGAGATATAAAATTCTAAATGAAACAGAATGTGCAAAGAAGGAAGTGTAAACATTAGATGACTCTTTACAGGAAGTGTTTAGGAAGGCTGAGTAAGTCACTTGCAGGGAGGTGTGGCTAGGGATGTATAAACAAAGTGATTTAACTCCAAAATGGCAGAGAATTAAGTAGTGAGACTGCAGGGACATGATCTATGTACACCAAAATGACTTAATTACGATAAAGTAGGTTTGGTGACTACGGTGCGCCTTTAAATATAAAGGCCAAGATGAAAGTTGAGAATTGAGAGACCATATCTTAATTTGGATTCATTATGAAATACATACATCCACTTGATATTCTGCGTGCACAGGGCTTATATACTTTATGTATTTAATTATTGTTTTGTGCCATTGTTAAACTTTAAACTCTCAGTTCCCTGAATCTCTTCCCAGACGCCTGCTGCTGTCCCTGTGTAGCATCGTAACCTCAGAACAGGAATAATGGAAACATCCTGCTAATATAGATCTAAACCCCTGCAAAGCACAGCACATCTCATACCGCAGTGAATATTTCCAATCATTTTCTGCAGACTGTGTAACTCTGCACAGCCGTTACAGCCAGCCTGCCATTGCATTACAGTTCATTCCAGTTACTTTAACTAGTTTTGACAGACAACCGGTTTCAAAGCAATAACTGATTTCCCTAGGACCAAATATATTAAAAACCTGTGCATTCCTCTGTTGTTATAACATGATTTAAATGTCACTCATAACAGATGCCCAGGGCTTTGTTTAAACAGGTGGGTGCCTTTCTAAATGCAAAGTGGGCGAAGGAGGGAGACAATGTATGATTGCAGAGAATGAGCTGGAGCAATTTAATTTCATGTTCTCTGCCTGTGAGATGTCTTTTAATAATCACATAATAGACTATCTTTGCAGGATTTTAGTAATCTCCCAGACTCGAATTCTAGTCTCATTGACTTTGTTCGTTTTGCGTCTGCTTGGAATGAATTTAAACCCCCTGAAAATTGCAAGAAATGGCAAATCAATTCACTTTTGCTCTGCACAAGACTATTCACGGGTAACTATTACATAACGCGAGGAATTAGGTTAGAATTCTAACATTAACGTGATAAGTGATTGAACGCACATAGGAACGTGCTCCGTAAACATTGCCGGATTTATTTCATGTTTCTTGTAGATATTTTTTTCCCAGGCACTTTCTATAAAATAAAAACCCTACTGACACTGGGAGATTGATCATTCAATCATTGTGACATTATAGAAAGTAATACCGTGTATAGAAGTTAGGAGTGGGGGGAATGAGGGTGGGCTGCCGTTGGGATAGGGGTCAGAGTGATGGCTGAACTGGTAGCCAACAGGTAATTATCTCAGATGAGTTGAAATACGAGGAGTGGGCTAAGGGATGGACTTCTTGTTGGTCCACGGTGGCTTTAGTAAATCACGGAGGTGGCAGATTTAATGAGAGGAGGAGGTTTCTACCAGTACTAGGAGGCTAGAGGTGAATATCCCTACCAAGTGTCTCAGAGTCTCGGGGACATTCCTGATTTGGATCACTTGTCCAGCTGTCCTGAGTTATTCCTTAGTGTTTGCTTAGAGGCAATAGCACTGAGTGGGCATAATACATTCATACAAACCCTCAGTATTCACCAGTACTCTCTGTGACCTTTCTTACTACAGTGAGTGCCTTAGTTTTTACTATCTGTGCACTCTCTGTGACTGTGCCTCCTTAACAAATCAAGAAAAGTTTGGGTGTAAAACCACTTGTTACATTGCAGATATTTAATCACGGATGGAACAACGTTTGGGTCACACAGGGAGATCTATGTCAACTGCCTGGTTAGCAGACAAAAGTAAGTAGGCAGAGAGAATGGAATAAAGCAGGAGGTGAGTGAGAAGGTAAGTAGGCAGAGAGTACAGCAGGAGGTGAGTGAAGGAAGGTAAGTAGGCAGAGATTATAGCAGGAGGTGATTGAGGGAAGGTAAGTAGGCAGTGAGTGTAGCAGGAGGTGAGTGAGGGAAGGTAAGTAGGCAGAGAGTATAGCCAGGGCCGGTGCTAGGATTTTTGACTACACAGGCGAAGATGCATTTTGACGCCCCCCCCCCAAAAAAAAAAAATAAACAATGCATCTTCACCTCTGTGTCTCGTAGCCCCCTTTTGAATTTCTTACCCCCATTAGTGTTGCATATCCACTCTCTTGAATGTCTTACCCCTTTGGCCCCTTTGTGCCTTACACCCCCCTTTAGTGTGTCTCCTACAAGCCCTCTTATGTATTTCTTACTTCCCCGCCAGCCCCTATCTATCTCTCTTTTTCTCCCACATAGACATAGATACAGGCTAAAATACATACATGCACAAATACACAAACATACAGACACACAACCATACAAGCACACAGACATAATTTTTCAGGCACACAGTCACAAAGATATACAGACACACAGTCATAAAAGGCACACAAACAAACACAGTCATACAATCTACACATACAGGTACATTGTCGTACAAACACAGACATACATTCATACAGACACAGGCATTCACAGAAATACATACACAGACATAAAGAAACAGAGATAGGCATACAGAGACATACATACACAGACAAACAAAGAACCCTGCACACTGACACCGTGTAAATGCTCCGGCCATCAACAGAGGTGGATGCTCCATGTCAGGCAGACATTGCTGGATCCACCAGTAAAGTCTTCAAAAGGAATAAACACAGGCAACACTCCAATAGTAAGGATGGTATATTTATTGGTAGGTGAACCACCCCATAGAAAGTGTGATGTTTCAGCTCATGCAATAAGGCTCTGCTGAGCCGAAACGACGCACTTTATACCATCCTTACTATTGGAGTGTTGCCTGCGTTTATTCCTTTTGAATACATTTACACAGTCATACAGAGACATACATACTGTATGTCTCTGTATGACGGTCTGTGTATGTACACAGGATGGCTAAAAGATAGATCCCCATCTGTCGTGCAACTTCAACAATGCGTTGAAAGCTGGGGCTCTACCGATTCCCCATTCTTGCAGGATTGTATTTAGCATGGAGCAGTATTTGTGTGTTTGACTGTAAGCATGTGTTTGTATGATTGTAGCGGTGTGTTTGTATGTAGTGTTTGCATTTGAATGCAAGCATGCATTTATGTGTAGTGTTGGTTTTTGAATGCAGGTGTGTGTTTATATATAATTTTGGTGTCTGATACAGAGGTGTGTTTGTATGTAGTGTTGGCATTTGAATGCAGGGGTGTGTTTGTATGTAGTGTTGACGTTTGCATGTAGGTGTTTATTTGTGTGTAGTGTTGTGTTTGAATGCTGAGATATATGCACATATACACATACACTGCCACACACGCACACACTGTGATACACATACACAAAGATACACACACTGACACATGCAGATATACATATACACAAACTGATACACATTCAGATAGACACACAGGTACACACAAACACTGACAGACATACAGATAAACACACAGTGACATACAGACACACATACACAATGATAGGGAAGAAGACACACAAAGACACACTAACAGACAGACACACACACTAACAGACATTTAGATACACACAGACACATGGACAGAGACATATACATACACACACTGACAGACATGGATGCACACACACACACTGACAGACATAGATACACACACACACACTGACAGACATACACACACACACACTGACAGAGATAGATACACACACACACTGACAGACATACACACACACACTGACAGATACACACTGACAGACATAGATACACACTGACAGACACACTGACAGACATACACACACACACACTGACAGACATAGATACACAGACACACTGACAGACATACACACACACACACACACTGACAGACATATAAACACACACTGACAGACATATACACACACAGACACACTGACAGACATATACACACACACTACACACACACAGACACACTGACAGACATACACACACACACTGACAGACATACACACACACAGACACACTGACAGACATACACACACACACACTGACAGACATATACACACACAGACACACTGACAGACATATACACACACACTGACAGACATATACACACACACTGACAGACAGACATAGATACACACACACACACACACTGACAGACATACACACACACACACACACTGACAGACATACACACACACACACACTGACAGACATAGATACACACAGACACACTGACCAACAGGTTCAGAAGGGGGGCTTACCTGGGATCCAAAGTGCTGCCTAAGGTAGTTGGGAGTTGGAGGAGCTGGTCCTGCCCAGCCCCCCTCCTCTCTGCCTTCTCCTGCTCTAGTCTTCTTGGGAGGACTTCCTCCCATGCTGAATAGAAGGGGGCACGTAGCTCCGCCCCTGCTGGGCACCAGCCGCGCTGTGTGCTTCAGTGGGAGCAGGGATATGACGTTCATATCCCCGCCCCCTCCACACAGTCCGCGGCAATGCAGGTTGGCGCTCGGCCACGCTACAAGAAGTGACCGGCAGGAGAGGGGAGCTGTGCGCTTCTCTCCTGCTGGCCACCCGGACATTTGCGCCCCCGGGCCGGTGCGCCCTAAGGCGGCCGCCTGTGCCGCCTTATGGACGCGCCGGCCCTGGGTGTTTTTGTCCTTAAATTTGAAATCCACTCTGAATTCCTAGCAATTGTCACGTTTGCTATATTTTATAGATTAAATTTTTTTACTTAATTTACTACCAGGGCTATTCACTAATATGAGAATAGTCATAAATGCCAAAATTTCAAAATGTATGCAAAAATATTCAAATTAGAAATATATTTCACTTTTTGGTTTAAAATGTCTTGGTAAAGATTAGTGAAGGGCCCCACACCGATTTTAACCAAGGACACTTATAGGAATATGTGTTAAGCCACATTAACATGAGGCATGGGGAAAATAGTTATTTATTGAAAATACCGTCTGGTTCTGTGAGCCTTCATGGCTATGAGAGTTGAACTATGAATCACCAGGGTGCAGTTTGTTCACCGTATCATGTAGAGACTGTATTTCCACATGAATAAATGTAAAAATTATAGCAAAACAAAGATTTTTAAAATAGATAAGTGTACAGGTGTTTCTTTTCTTTAATTCTCAATCTCTGCTATTAAAGTTCCGTAAAAAAACAATACATTATGTGAACTTTTTGCCATTACAGGCTAAAGAGTGCTGCTGTTTTTGGACTGTTATTACTAAGGAAAATGGGCCCTGCAGCGCAAAGCTGCTAGTATTTGCCTATTTCTACAATGTGAGGTATAGAGTGGATGTTTCTATGGATGTCTGATATTGCATTGTGGCACGAGGGGGCTTGTAAAAATAGAAGTGTAGCATACACTGATCAGCCACAACATTAAAAGCACTGAGAGGTGAAGAAAATAACATTGATTATATTGTTACAGTGGCACCTGTCAAGGGGTGGGATATATTAGGCAGCAAGTGAACAGTTAGTTCTTGAATTTAATTTGTTGGAAGCATGAAAAATGGGAAAGTGAAAATATTCGAGTGAGTTTGACAAGGTGCAAATAGTGATGGCAAGTTTTCAAAATGGCTGGTTTTGTGGATTGTTCCTGTTATGCAGTGGTTGTTACCTACCAAAAGTGGTACAAGGACGGGCAACCAGTGAACTGGCATCAGGATCATGGGCACCGAATTCTCATTGATGTATGTAGGGAGCAAAGGCTAGCCCTTCTGGTCTGATCACACAAAATAGCTAATGTGGCTCAAACTGATGGAAAACTAGAAAACCTTCTGTCCTCGCATTTAGATAGATGTTACTTTGACACTTACCATCTACCTAGAGATTGTTGCACACCACCTACACACATTCATGGCAATGGTGTTCCCTAATGGCTGTGGACTCATAGGATAATACACCCTGCAAATATTATTCAGAAATGGTTTGAGGAACATGACATAGATTGCAAGGTGTTACCCTGGCCTCCAAATTCCGTAGATCTCAATCCATTTGAGCATCTGTGGGATGTGCTGGAACAACCAATCCGAACCATGGAGGCCCCACCACACAACTTGAAGGACTTAAAGCAGGGGTGCCCAAAAAGTAGATCCCTCGATGTTATAGAACTACAACTCCCATGATGCTTTGCATGCCTTTAAAATGCCTTTAGAATGACAAAGCACCATGGAAGTTGTAGTTTTAAAACATATGAGGATCTACATTTTGGGCACCCCTGTTTTAAAGGATCTGCTGCTAATATCTTGTTGCCAGATACAACAGGGAGCATTCAGATGTCTTGTGGAGTCCATGCCTCGACACAGCCCAGCTGTTTTGGCAACACAAGGATGACCTACACAATATTAGGCAGGCGGTTTAAATGTTGAAGCTGATCAGTGTACTTATTAACTGGACAAGGAGAGGTTAGCACTAGAACTCTAGTGACTCAATTTGCATCACTAATTATACAAACATGTATTCCTAATGCTATAATGTCCTGCTACCTGTTCAGTCCTAAATGTACTAATCTATTTCAGAGAAACACAATGCCTGCTAAGAAATATGGAAAATATCTAAATATGTGCAAAGTATACAAATTCAGACATTTATGAAATGTCAGCTTGCCCATGATTGGGGCCATTCTCAAATATTGGAGCTTTCTGTTCCCTTACTTTTCAGGAGCATATCTAATTTTCCAGCTGGACTATTTTGGTGGGCACTTATTCACATTAAATAGAATAGACTCCATATATATTGCAAATATAATAATTTCCCAAAGTAACTGCATTTCTAAAACCACAATCACATTGTCAGTATTGCAATGTTGTACTTTATTCTATAATGTATGCACCTACACAAGTTAACAATCTCCCTTAAACAAATTAAACTAAAGTATGATGCATATTTTATTAAAAACTTAATATTGTACAATGTCCCTTGCTGCCATAATTGCTAACAGACAATTGACTTGTTCATGCATTCTTTTATAGTAACTAACATTTCTTGTAGTTCATATCTCCTATTAATTACAATCTACTGAGTTTAGTAATGCTTACATGTTGTAAACTTACCTTAGAGCTCTGTGGCCCACTAGTCAGTTTATTCATCATGTTGTCCAGCTCTTTAAATTTAAGCAAGGCTGTTTTCACCTCCCCATATAACTCTTTATATTCTGCATATTGGTCATTAAACACAGCTTTATAATTTTCACGTTCTTCTGCATTCCTGATTCCTGGGTATTTCCTGAAAAACCGATAGCTAATTAAATAACAGCTATTCTTGAACTAGAAATAGCATGAAGAAGCACACATTAACATAGACTGGTAAAAAAAAAAAAAAAACCTTGCAAAAGTTTTTTTTATTTATAGGAATTTTACAAAAAGAGAATTCTGATTGGATGAGAATTTGCACTTCATTATTACTGTAGATATATTATTTTATGTTTAAAGCTCCAATATTTTCTGGGATTCTTTACTATGGGTAACATACAGGAACGTGATGAAAAATAATTCACTGATGTTTCGAAGAAAACAGATAAAATTCACAATTTGCTAAAACAGGGCGAGAAACATTGTAACATTGCAACATTGATTATTGTATTATTTTCAAAAATGTCTACATTCTTTCTGCACTTTTAATGTGCTGGCACTCTCCACGAGGTGGTGCAGGTATTAGAGGTCACTCCCAAGCAGACCCCCCAAAAATATATACAACCTAATAAATATTAACACCGCACTCTGACACACCAAAAAAATGTTTCTAATAGAGACAAAAAGTATCAGAATTATTAACAATATTGCAGATACATACATGAGATGTGTACATAAGATGAATTTTGGTTAAAAACAAAGGTTGTACTACATGCTGAGGTCTTTTGCGGTTTTGAACCATGCTGCATGTGACAATTTTGATACATGATTTTAAATTTCTTGAAAAATATTTACTGATTAAACTTTGCATAATTCTGATAATTTTTGTCTCGATTAGACACATTTTTTGGTGTTTTCAGAGTGCAGTATTAATATTTATTAGGTTGTATACTGGTTTTAAGGTTTACCTAAAATTATAGACATTACCTAAACATAACCTAATATTACTATATTGATGATGGTGATGTTTTGCAAAGTTAATGCATTATGTATGGCTTACGATTTCAAGTTCTACGCTACTAGTCATGTCTTAAAATTAACTTGCTTCTGGAAGCCTAGAGTATCCAACAATGCAACTTACCTGGGCTGAATTTCTACTCACCAGGACGGCAAAGGTCAACTAGATTCTGGTGAGCGGATATTTCAAGCCCCGTGACATATTTACACTTTTAGATAATTTCACAGTTTTCTAAAAAAATATATCCTTTTACGTTTTATTAATTAGCTAATTAATATGTATCTTTATATGTATTGATTCTCTGATATCACTCAGTTTGTCTCAGAAGTGCTAGGATGGCAGATGACACTGAAGTTTAAATATATATCTAAAGAACTACCATGTCCAGGATTTCTGTAATTCACAACCCGGTAGCTAAGTAAATGTTAGCCGTAATATGCTTTGGGTTAATTTTGTTATAACATTTATTTATGTCATATGGAACACTGTAATTGCTGGGAGGGCAACCATGTTGTATGCTTACCTCCACACCTCACCCTAAATAATACTCAAACAACCTGGGTGAATGAAAACAAATCTGTCACTAGTTCAGAGTTCCTTAAGTTGTATTTCTCCTTCTTTTATCTGTATCTCCAAGGTACATTTAACCTAGGTTGAGAAACTAAAGGAAGTGAGCAGAGACAGACTAGGATTTTTGGGTTGATATTGTCACAAAAACCCTCAATTAAAATTTAAAGTGAATGCCACTGCTGGGTTACTTTTTCGTACGTTCAAATCTGTGCCTTCTCCCCACTTAATTCCCTACATTTACACCCTGTCCATTCCAATTTTCCTTCCTTTCCCTCACCAAATCCACACTTTTTTTTTCTTTGACAAGCCAAACTTACACAGTGCCATAACTCTCCCCCTAACCAGTCCATTTCACTGTTCCATCTCCCAACACAACCAAATTCTGGTTTTCCCTGCAGCTCAAAATCTGTCCACCTCAGTTTCTACATCTACAACACAATGTAAATCCTATATCTGGCTTCTTTTTATTTGATTTCCCTTCTGTGAGGAATACTTCCTATTGTTTACCTGACATACAATCGCTTCATTTGGGGGTAAAATGCTTACAGTACATAATCTGGTACAACATGAGGCTTTGGTCGATGCCCGATTGGAACAGAATAATTTAAGGCTCCAGTTTCACTGCCTTTATCTGAGAAATGGATGGTATTGGTAACTCCTCTTTTGTTGTCTCTCAGTTTTTCAACTTCATCTTGGAAAACTATCCTTCTGGGTCTCTCCATTCTCTGCAAGGAAAGATAGGTATTACATAGGTTTCCTTACAATCAATAAAAAACAATATTATTTAATGAGACAAACTAGTGGTTCTGTGAGCAAATTTGTTACATAACTATTAAAAAGTTTTCATCCCCCCAACCCATGACTCCTCTCCTGCAACTGTCAAAAATAACCAACTAAGCCCTTCAGTGAATACTTTTCTAGCAACCTACTTCGTTACCCCTACTTTTACCCTTTGTGTCACTATACCCCACTCCCTCTAGCATGTAAGCTCATTGGCAGGGCCATCCACACTGCACACTGATTTCTAAAGGTTGACTTTATGGAACATGGAACCACTTCATTTTACTGCAGTGGCTATGGTGCAAATATCATGTATCTGTAGCCTTTCTTTTTAAAAATGTTTATTTCCAGGGGGCATGGTCTAGACAGGGTTGTGTGGAAGGGCATGCGGAAACATGTGCCTCCTGAGCCACGGCCCTTCTGGTGGGGATGAAGGTTAGCAAAGAAAACCCTAACAAAGTCAGGCAACGAGGGGCAAGAAATGCAGAAAGTAGCCGAGCAAGGGTGCCACCTCGCGGCTGACAGATATACTCCCTACAGTGGGACACCTTATATCAACCCAGAATTGACCGGACTGGACATCCTCCCGGCCCTCAGAGGAGGCAGGGGAAGCCTAGCACAAAGTGGCCTCCTTGGATCTATCCCCCACCCATCTTTCACTCATGGGGGAATTATCTGCACACAACCATGAAGCGTTATGTAGGCAACACGCAGTGGCACAGCACCCTCCGCCTCCTAGGGGGCACTAATAACCCAACACGTGAATCAAGACAGGGACAGAACAGAAGACCGGACAGCCCTCTGACAAACGTCCGATTTTGTAGGAATGGTTTAAGGTACCACGCAAGCTTCACTGGGGCGCTCGATGGCTGTACATCCCCCCCGCCTGAGTACACCACTAGGCGCAGCGGATAACCCCCCGATTGACCTGGCGCTAGAAAAGACCGGGTTATACAAGCTCAGTATGTTTATGTTCAAAGTTTTACAGAAACGCTTGACACAAATTATCAACGCAATTATTTACAACATTACATAAATTGTTATTTCTTACCCTTATATGTTTTCTTCCCTACCCCCTATCCTCTCCCCACACACTGTCTCCCAGCTTACCTCTCTGTACCTGTACCACATGTTTAGGCTATTGACATTAAGTGAGGTCAGTTTGAGCTCCATGATGCCCCCCACGGCATCATGGAGCTCAAACTGACCTCACTTAATGTCAATAGCCTAAACATACCAAACAAATGCAGACTGATGCTCAGAGAACTGAAATGACAAAACGCAGACAAAGCCTTTATACAAGTGACCCACATCCCACTAAACTCAAAGATACAGCTCACAGGCCACGTCTACACAAGAGCATATGCTTCACGCACGCTCTGCAAGACACATGGGGTAGAAATTACCATCCATAAACGATGTCCCTTTAACGTACAATCCATACACAGGGATGCAGAGGGCAGGTACATAGCACTGATCGGCACAATCAACACTACTACATATCACCTCAAAAACGTATATGCCTCCAACGTCCCAGACGTCCAATTTTGGGCTAATTTAGAAAACCTAACTTCCTCTCTGGGGGAAATAATAGTACTGGGGCGGGTCTGAATCCAATGTCCGGCGGTCGACGGCAGAGTGGGACTGCTTACGTCCCAGGGAAGGGGAGGTCAGGACCAGCTCCTTAAGAGATTCATGCACAATACGGGCCTCCTTGACCCCTGGAGAATCCATCATCCGGGCATGAGAGATTACACATACTGGCGTACATTCCTCATACTCCTGAATAGACCTGTTCCTCACAAACCTGCAGGGAATGCAATGGACACGCTCCGCTATAATCAATCTCAGCTCATGGTCGAACCAATGCGGATACAGCACTGGCCCTGAGGGTCCCGGAATCCCTTGTGCCCTGGAGATGGAGAATAAACAACTCCCTCCTAAGGGACCAGGGAGTCCCAGAAAAACTCAAAACAGAAATAACTAACTATTTTCAAACAAACTTGCATCCAGATATGTCCCCCACCACAATCTGGGCAGTGCACACAGTAGTACTGAGAGGGGCACTGATTAAAATAGCTACACAACACAAAAAACACAAAACAGAATGACTATCAGAACTCCAAAGAGCTCTACGCAAAAAAAATGCAACACAAACAATCACCCACGCAAAATAAACTACGAGAGCTACAGGTCATCAGACATATGATAAAAGACCTTATCCTAGATGACATTTGCAGAGATGTTGTTCGCTCCAAGTGACTCTTATGAGAAATCGAATAAGATGGACACACTGCTAGCCAGAGCGCTGAAACCCAAAACAAAGCACAAATTAAAAATGCGCTGGGCACGATATCATGTAGTATAACTTTATCTGAATCCCCATTCAGTGTCGAACCACCCCAGGACAACAATAATGAATTCATGGAATTCCTGAGCCAAGTCTAAACCACTCCCCTTCCCTAAACGGTACAAATCCAGATTACGTAGAGACATTGGCAAGATTCCTCGACAGGGTTAACCTCCCTACACCCAAAGAGGAGGCACTGGCCGAACTAGGTTCGCCCATCACAGCAGAGGAGGTAGATAAGGCCATAGTGATGCTCAAGGGCAACAAAGCATCGGGCCCAGATGGGTTTGATGGGGTATATTACAAAACCCTGTGGGAAAACCTGGTGCCTCACCTGACAGCCATGTACACAGAATGGCTGGAAAGTGAACACCCCAACACAGTCCTTTCCACCGCAAACGTGACCCTTATCCTGAAACTGGGTCGAGATGACACAAACATGGCTAACTACGGACCCATCTCCCTAATTAACTTTGACACAAAAATATTCATCAAACTCCTCGCGACCAGATTGAACCCCGTGCTGACCACACTCATACATGCTGATCAAGTCGGCTTCATCCCAACAAGACAACTATACGAAAAAACTAGACAAGTGGTCGACCTAATTTGGTGGACATATAAGACTTGAATGCCTTCTCTCGTCCTATCCATCGATGCAAAGAATGCGTTTGACAAAGTACAATGGCATTATCGTTTTGCCCTCCTGCAGCGGATAGGGCTCCCCCAGAGCTATATTACCACCAAGAGAGCTCTTTATATCACACCACAGGCTCAAATAGCCTTGCAAGGGGCACGCCCAATCCTATTCAAACCCAGTAACGGCACCAGACAGGGGTGCCCCTTCTTACCCCTCCTTTTCATTATTGCCCTGGAACCCCTTCTCCATTTGATAAGACAACACCCAGGCATCAAGGGTATGAAAATAGCAACAGATGAATTCATAGTGTCAGCTAACGCCGACTATGTCCTGCTCACAATCACCGACCCAAAGGCATCACTCCCGAGATTGATTGAGCTCCTGGAGGAGTATCGGTTTGTCTCAAGGGGGATACAAAATTAACCTGGATAAGTGTGTGGCAATGCCGCTGGGGTTATCAGCAGGGGACGTGGCCCTGCTGGGGGAAAATGGTAACATTAACCTGACCCATCATCATATCAAGTATCTCAGAGTCAAATTAACACCTGACATAATAACCAGACTCTAAATAAAAAATTATACCCCATTGTTAAAGACCCTAACCAAAGACTTAGACGATTGGAATTAAAAGCCTATCTCGTGGATAGGCCGACTCCATGCAATCAAAATGAACCTACTGCCAAGCCAGTGGTTTCTTTTCCAAGCACTGCCAATAAAAGTGACGAAAGAGGACCTTCAACATTTACAGACAGTGATAGACAACTTTATCTGGACACACAAAAGACACAGGTTATCCCGACACGCACTCTACCGACTGAAGGGCCTGGGAGGCCTGGGACTGCCCAATCTCCACCTGTACTATCTCTCTGCACAACTAGCGCAAATCATTGAATGGCACTCGCCACCTCACACACGTAGGTGGGTGGAACTGGAATCTCTAGTAATGGGATCAGATCTCCTACAGTATTGGATATGGATACCGAAACAGGATCGGCCTCCCTAGCAATATTAAATTCCATACAGATATGGGACAAAACAGCGAGCAAGTACTTGTTAACCCACATTCCCTCATCTCTTACACCTTATTTAAGAAACAAAGTATTTGAACTGGGACTTAAGGCAAGGGACTTTCGAGGATACACAGGGATGCAGCGGTACTGTCAGATGTACGACACAAACGCGTTTAGGTCCTTTGACAAACTCAAATTACATGCATCATTAACCACGAAAGATCATTTCAGATCTATTCAAATGAGAGATTTCACTAGGAACACACAAGTAAGGGCAGCAGCTAGGTCCCCACTCACTTTTTATGAAAGACTGTGTATGGAGGAGACAGGACGTAGGGGCTTGATCACCTCCCTATACTGACCTACAACAGACATTACAGGGAGGAGAATGGCAGGAAATCTGAGAAGCAGCAGCCAAGGTCTCCATTTGCATGGCGCTCCAAGAGCAGTAATACAAAACGCACCTGAGGTCTTACATCACCCCAGTCAAGTTATGCAGAATGGGTAAAACCCCAATGGATTACTGCTGGAGGGGCTGCTGCGCAAGGGGGACCTATATCCACATGTGGTGGACATGTCCTAGGGTAGAAAGATACTGGACAGTAATAGAAAACTTGATGACAGTAGTGATGGGGAGACCAATCAGTAGGGACCCCTGTACCTATCTCCTGGCCAAACCACTAGATGGCCTCACAGCAAGGGAACAGAAACTAGTTATTAAAATAACACTTGCGGCTAGAAGGGCATCAGGCTGGCCACCAACAATCCCCCCCCCTTAATAAAGTCATCACCAAAATAAAAGAGAGCTTTCTCATGGACAAATTAACAGCACAGGTGTGTAATACATATGCCGCCTTTCCTAAAGTGTGGCAGCCATCGAAGGATTACACAGAAAGGAGCGGCAGCGTATAAACAATAGAGAGAGAGAGACCTCCGAGAGCCCCCCCCATAACCATCTCACCCCTATAAAACATACACCCCAGAAAACCAGTTCAAGATGTATCAGTCGAATAGAAGTGTATACCAGGAATGATGCTACATGACTAGTCTTAAAAACCTGCAACGAGTGCTGAGCGAACTGTCGATTACATGTAATTGTATTAAAGGACCAATTGTATTAAAGGACCACATACTAATTTTCCTGGCACTATAGTGCCCTGAGGGTGCCCCCACCCTCAGGGTCCCCCTCCCACCGGGCTGGATGGAGAGGAAGGGGTTAAATTTACTTCTTTCTCCAGCGCTGGGCGGGGGACTCTCCTCCTCCTTGGATGAATGCGCATGCGCGGCAAGAGCGGCACGCGCATTCAGCCAGTCTCATAGGAAAGCATTTATAATGCTTTCCTATGGACGCTGGCGTCTTCTCACTGTGAAAATCAGTGATGAATTTTAGCCCAATGGGTGATGTGGCACTCAAGGTGATCACTTGTTCCAGATCAAAGGCACCCAGGCAGGAGCATCGTGCAGAAGGGATCCGCAATCTCCCACAATAGAATCCAAGTATAATCCACGATGCATCACTAATGTCGCCCATAATAGGAATTAAAGTCTGAAAGAGACTGTCTAGCTGGCCCCCAGTCTGCAGGACCTTGCAGAGAGCACTGCTAAAGCACTGTGCATTGTCAAAGTACCCACTGCACAGAGCAAGCATCTTTAAACGACCACTATAGTGCCAGGAAAACAAACTTGTTTTTCTGACACTATAGGGTCTTTAGGTCCTCCCCACCCTCAGGGACCCACTCTCACCGGGCTGAAGGGGGAGGAAGGGGATAAACCCTTACCTTTCTCCAGCACCGGGCTCCCTCGGCGCTGGGAAACTCTCCTCCCTCTTCCAACGTCTGCGCTGAATGCACATGCGTGGCAAGAGCCGCGCGCGCATTCAATCAGTCCATAGGAAAGCATTTCTCAATACTTTCCTATGGACATCAGCGTCTTGTCACTGTGATTTTCAATGAGACAGCCACTAGAGGATGGATTAACCCTATTGTAAACATAGCAGTTTCTCTGAAACTGCTATGTTTACAGCTGCAGGGTTAACCCTAGATGGACCTGGCACCCAGACCACTTCATTGAGCTGAAGTGGTCTGGGTGCCTATAGTGGTCCTTTAAAAGGATTCTATAGTGTTAAGAATACTAAATAGTATTTCTAATACTATAGTGCCCCCTCCCTCGTGGGCTCCCCTCCAACAGATAATGGATAAAAAACACTTTAATTACTAAAACATTAAACCCTCGCCATAGGAAAGTATTGGATGTCCTCATGCAGTTAGGTGACCTAGAGTCCGGTAAACTCCCAGAAGCGTCTCTAGTGGCTGTCTGGTGCCTTAGCGCTGCAATATAAACATTGCAGTTTCTCAAAAAAAGGGACACTGCACCCTGACCACTTCAATGAGCTCAAGTGGTCTGGGTGCCTATAGTGTCCGTTTAATGATGCGCTCACAATGTGCTGCCCATGGACATTTCCTGGTGTCTCCGGATGTATAATGGACCCTGCAGTCAAGCAGGGCCGTCTTTAAGGAGGGGCAAACGGGGCAGCTGCCCTGGGCCCAGTTACTCATGGGGGGCCCAAAGCAGCTGCCCCGTGGGCGCCGTCGCTTGCAATAAAAAATTATTTTTAAAAAATATTTCCCTACCTAATGGGCCCGCGGTGCTAGTATTGCGGCTGCAGGGCCACCCAGTGAGCATGTTCCAGCAGGGGTCCGGTCGGCGCTGTGGCCCTTTAACAGCGCGACCGGGTCCTTGCTTAACGGCTGCATGGGAGGAAGTGACGTCGGCGAATCACTTCCTCCCACCTCAAAGACATCGGGCCGCCCGGGCAGCTGCTGAGCCAGGATCCTGTGAGGAGGGGGAGCAAGGAGAGCCAGACCCCCAACTCCCAACTACCCCAGCCAGCACACTGGACCCCAGGGAAGGAAGCCTCTTTCAAAGGTAGGAAACTGAAGAGTGTCTGTGTGTCAGTTTGTATGTCTGTCTGTGTGTCAGTTTGTATGTCTGTCTGTGTGTCAGTTTGTATGTCTGTGTGTCAGTTTGTATGTCTGTCGGTGTGTCAGTTTGTATGTCTGTCTGTGTGTCAGTATGTATGTGTGTGTGTCAGTATGTATGTCTGTGTGTGTGTCAGTATGTATGTCTTTGTGTGTGTCAGTATGTCTTTGTGTGTGTCAGTATGTCTGTGTGAGTGTCAGTATGTATGTGTCAGTCAGTATATGTCTGTGTGTCAGTTTGTATGTCTGTGTGAGTGTCAGTATGTATGTGCCAGTCAGTATATGTCTGTGTCAGTTTGTATGTCTGTGTGTGTGTCAGTATGTATGTCTGTGTGTGTGTCAGTATGTCTGTGTGTGTCAGTTTGTGTGTCTGTATGTATGTCGGTGTGCCAGTCAGTATGTATGTGTCAGTATGTATGTCTGTCACAGTGTCAGTATGTCTGTCACTGTGTGTGTGTGTATCTAAATGTTGTCAGTATGTATGTATCTGTGTGTGTGTGCCAGTGTGTATACCTGTGCATGTATCTGTACGTAGCCAATGTGTGTATCTGCATGTGTGTCAGTGTTTGTATCTGCATTTGTCAGGTTATGTATCTGTGTGTCTGTATGTTGTCAGTGTATTTGCGTGTGTGTGCGTGTGTGCATCTGTGTGTCTGCATGTGTGCCAGGTTGTGTGTCTGTATGTGTGTGTGTCAGTGTGTGTAAATGTGTCTGTATAGCTGCATCTGTATGATTGTGTATATCTGTGTATCTGAAAGTGTTTCTGTGTGTGTATGTGTATCACAGTGTGTGTTTGTGACAGTGCATGTGTATTTGTGCATACATCTCAGCATTCAACACTACACGCAAATACACACCTGCATTCAAACTTCAACACTACATATAAACACACCTCTTTTTTTAAACAACAAAATTATATATAAACACGCCAGTGTATTCATAAACCAACACTACACATAAATGCATACTTGCATTTAAATGCCATCTCCACATACAAACACACCCCTACATTCACACAAACATACTCCATACAAAATTGGAAAAAGAGAAAAAAAACAGCGCTAAATTGCCACAATAAAATTATAAGAAAGGCAGCAATCCTCAAAGGGGAGTCCCCAATAATCCCCTAATGGTAACAGATAGCGAGAACAAACAGAGATATAAGGATGCGCCTAGGCGTTAGGCGCATCCTTATATCTCTGTTTGTTCTCGCTATACTCCATACAAAAACATGCTTACACTCAAACACACAAATACTGCTCAGTGCTAAATATAACCCTGCATGCATAGGAAAATGGTAGCGCCCCAGCTGTCAAAGCATTGTTGGAGTTGCATGACAGATGGGGATCTACCTTTTGCCCCCTCTTGCCCAAAATAATTCATGCACCAGAGCCCTCTCTACTTTACGTCCGCCTCTGCGTTGGGGTGGGGGGCATGATTGCATGCCAGGAAGGGGACGACCGGGTTCAGGGGGCCCAAGCAAATGTTTGCCCAGGGTCCAATTCATATTAAAGACGGCCCTGCAGTCAAGGAATCCCTAAACATAGTTTAACAGTTAATAAATGTCCCAGCACAGGCTAAAGCTTCCATGAAGCAGTTACAGTGCCCACAGTGTCCCTTTAAATAGAAATAATTTTTTTTTTTTTAATTATAATAATACAACCAGTAGCTGACTTTCAGATAGCTATTTTCAGAGTTTAATACTGAATAAGGTTGCAATTAGACGACAGTTCCTTTTTAAAATG